>LR138724.1:0-26367 GCA_900659605.1 Tisbe holothuriae | reverse complement strand
ATATATAAGCCAGCGGGGTCGGTTGTCGTTCGCTCCCAAAATGGATATTATACCCTGAACCTATCTTCCGCCATAGAGAGAGAGAGAGAGAGAGAGAGAGAGAATCCTCGCATTTGATTTATATGTCTCCACTTTTTCCCTCTTCATTCTGGCGCGTTATTGCATTTAACTCAAAAATGTCTGCTTAGGGTTGTCCTTTGCTGCTCTAAGGCCGATATAAATAGCCCTTTTAGATACAGAGCGACCGTTTTAAGTGATGTATCCTGTCATCCCTGCCTTGCCTATCCGTGCATTCTTTATCACACGGGCGACAGATTCCAACATATTTTCCTTCTTTTTGCAGCAAAGCGTTTTATCGGTGATATATCATCATCATCCTATTATTCCCGGAATGCAGAAAAAAACTATTTCAAGTCACAACAAAAATGTCAGGTTCAATTTTCTCCTGTATTTATGGACTCGCCGCCTTCTTCGCCCTCTGTTGCCCCGGGGTGCCGCCGCGTCTCTTTGATGTGACAGCAGATAGATGTACCAACACCGTTATCGGGCTTCACCACAATGCACATTAAAATCGGGGTTAACGTAAACATGAATGAGTCGGGTTTTAAAGCCGGGTGCATATTGGGAAACGAACGCGCCTGTTCGACTGATGGATCGGCTTTGTTGCACTCATATGATGCACCCAAATATGTTAAATGCTTTGAATTTCAGCAGCTCATTTATCACTTAGGGCGAGATTTTAGTCTAATCCGTACTGCGGACAGAAATTCCCCCCAACAAAAGTTTCCAAAGCCGCTGAAGACCATTCTAGTCCATAGTCTCGTATGGTCGATAATCGAGGGAGAGGAAATGTAGGCAAGGGATGCCACTTTGTTGATTCTTGTTAATATAATTAATTAATATATTGATAATATATATCGATAGTTTGAGTTTTGAATCAATCTAGTTTTAAGACCGAATTAAGAACTACAAAGTGTTTTGTCTGCCCTTGTCCAGCATACGGGAGGAAATAGATAAACTTTGTTCGTTCGCAAAGTCGCTGACTGCAGCTCAATTCCCAGAACGACGATGTTAAGGAACAGTAGTTGTGACAGTGGAAACAATGGCAGTTAGGGGCAAAGAAACGTTTTATACGACAATAAGGGAGCGAAGACTACATATAACCAGCTAAAGTTTGAAACACTAAATAAACACATTATGCATTCGTCCTTGTACAAGAACAACAACTAACGGCAAAGTAGAGTTATCAATGGCCCTTGTCGTATTTTTTGCTATTAAATTCGCGTTTTAAGTAGAGGAGAAACAAAAAAAACTCGACGAAACTTTTACAAACTTCCGGGAAACGATAAAATCCCCGACGTGCTTTAAACCAGTCTTCAGAATACGCTATATGTGCGTACGTGACCTTTTGTATTGCCTTATTATTATTTGACTGCCATGGCAATGTTGCCTTTCATTATTGCTACTTACACGGGATTGCCATTGTGGAGTCGTTCTGATCCGGCTGATATTTGTCCTCGGGGAAATAGTCAATCTCGTAGCAGGCGTAGATCAGTTTCCCGGCTGGAAGAGAAGAAGAAGAGACACATTAATAATATCCATAGTCGAGATTTTGACTTTGTTCTTGCCATCTTATTATGCATACAGCGAATGCAAGCCAAAAACACGAAGAGAACTCTATTTGGAAGCCCAAGTATTTTGACCATTTTTCCTTCTCTGCGTTAATGGCCCTTTTTTGACTGCCAGGTATACATTATTACCATCAACATCTATCCCATAGATGGATCTTCGTCGTCCAAGGCGCCAGATCTATATTCAAAGCCTGCTGCTGCTGCTGTATTCCGGTCAGTCGACCATTCCTCAAAAACGTGAGAATAACACACCACCAAGCTGGCTGTCTCGTAATATATAACTGGCTTAAGAAACCCATTCCTCTTCTTCTTCTTCTTCTAGATGCAAGAATCTTGCTTCTTCATGGGCTTTTAAGTCGTTTTCCTACTAGTTGTAACGATTGCATGGTCAGCGATGGTAACGTAACGAGCAGCTGCTAACGTGGGCTGGGTGTGCGTACGGCTATCAGCGCACATTTGGCATCATCATCCACCCATATTATTAGATAGATGGCTGCAATCATGGAGGATGAGAAGAAACCTTTGTTGACATTGTTTTTAATTGACTTGTACTCTAGACTACTGTGAAAAGCTTTCTTCTCTGCCAAGCTTGATTCTCTTCTTCTTCTTTCTCTACCTGGAAGATGGATGGCTGAGAAGAAGAAAAGGAAAAACGAACGGCTAGAAAATTAACGGGGTTAAAAGGTTGCTTTCGTCGTCTTCTAAACGGGTGACCCATTCTTCTTCCTCTTCTTCTTCTTAGAGAACCATCAGACCGTAGAGGTGGAAGAATGGCAATTGCATCTTCAGACTTTAACCTTTTTCTTGCGACTAGCCGACTACTTTAAAACCCCGTTTTTGTGTCCGTGGGCTGAGCTCAATCTGGCCGACAAGGAAAAATAAACAGGCGAATTTAAGGTCAAGAGTTGAGTGGAGTTTCTTTTGTGTTGCATGTGCATTCTTTAAAAATACCAGCCCTGATGAATTGTTGCTTCCAAACTGATCTATCCCTCAATGTTGTTTTCCTCCCCACGACATTGATCGCATATAAACCCTTCGTCTCCTTCTTCAACATGGAGTAAAAGTCTAATATGATATAAGCTGGATAGGATTTTCTACTTGAGTCAAGAATATCTATCTATCTTCTTTTCCTCTTGGTGTGCTCACCGTTTAGTCACTGTGTGTGCACACAGCTCAGTCGACCGTGAAAGCAACGGACTTATATGAAGAAGAAGGAAAAGGCCCGTCGTGGCGAGCTGCATATGCAATTGATGTAACTGTGTACTGTTGCAAGGAAAGGGTGGAGGAGGAGGAGGATTTAATATAATAAAGGTAGCACGATCCTCTGATCTATTCATATGGTTGTAGATTGAGGCTGTCCTTATACATTATTCAGAGGTCTGGAGGGTTATAAATATTTTACAAAGACCACAAAATTGCATTGTTGCATTTCCGAGACTAGCCATCTTTTCTTAAAGGGAAGACGAGCTAGAGAGAAATGAGCAGAGACTTTAATATGTCTTAGCAGACAAAACCGCATTGTTGAAACGGAGAAAAGAGCCTTTTAAAGCTACTTTCTTTGCAAAGAATGGCAAACACGGCTCCGTCTTTAAAACTCCTCTCTTTAACAATTACTACAATACACATTGTGCTCTTTAAGACGAAGAAGAATCTTTCGGCAAATCGATATCCGGCCTCTTGTACTCACTCGCAGACACGGGAAGCACAATTGGTAGAGGAGAAATTATCGCATTGATCGCATTTCCTCGTTTTCATTCATGATGATCGGAACAACTGCGTGTACTATTATTTACAGCAAGCTAAATGGAAATCGGAGGAGGAGAAGAAGAAAAGGATTCTTCTCCATCTTCTTCGATCGGTTTGGCGGCCGACGCATCCAAGATCATCTGAAGAGAATAAAAGGAGAAATGGAATATAATACGATCAGAGATACTAAACGAAGAGAGGAGGAGGAGGATCTGCTGGAGTTTAGCTACACGATATGAATATGGAAACGAAAAAAGAGGATATCGTACAATATGCCTGGTCTAGATTTGAACCCATCTCCTTTTAATAAAATGTTCATCTGGTCTTCCACTACAACACCACTCTACTGGTCTCTTCTTCCTTCTTTCTTTGTACGAGTTCTGTTCGAGTATATTATTATTTTTATTATTATTATGCGGGAAGAAGGTCTGGCTGGCAATGAAAAAGAGAAGAAGAAGAAGAGAGAGCCAAAACGGTGGCTGGCTACCAAGTCATTGTTGTTCCCCAGAGATGAGAGCACAGAGAGAAGAAAGACAAGGCCAGTTGGAGCTGCTAAAAGGAAAAGAAGGAGAAAGTGACCAAATATGTTAAAAATGTGGCCTTTTTGTCTTTTCATGGCTGGTGTAAGCAATAAACAGTACATACACATTTTTGACACCCAACTCGTCCAATAATATCCTAGAAATATTTCTTCAAAGCATTTGACAGGATCTGGAGAGAAAAAAAGGCTCTAGCTCTTCTTTATTGAGAGGTGGCTTTGCTATGTTATAACTTCAAGGAGATTGAACAGGTCAAGTCCGCTTAAGCCACTTCTTTTATCTGAAGCCGAAGTCCAATTGACACGCGTATTAAAGCCTGTACACCATTGACACATCTGATATCACACCCAGAGTACGTTCGATTCCAAACGCCAGGTTTCAAAAAGCAAGTTCACAATTGGAAAACTTTTTGTGTGACCGGAGGAAAAAATATTTTAAGTGACCGAGCGAACGATCGGATGAAAAAGTGTCTCCGTTTAATTTCACCCTGGATCGACTTCAGTGACAAGGTCGATGGAAGGAAATAACACGGAGATTTTGAAACAAAAGTTTCACCCAAGACGCTAATTTCCTGTCTGTTTAAAGTATCTCTCGCAAACAACAACAATATACTCAGGGATGACAGTTTAGGGGCTGAAAGGCTGTTATTGAGAACGTGTTGTACATATAGATCCCTGTTCAAAGTGGCATCCCTTATGAAAGTTTTTGCCCTGTCCCCATGAGAGGGCTGACGGCTCAAAACTCTCGGAGATAAAAAGAGGCGACGAAAGGCCACCGATGAAGAAAGAAAGGGAGAAAGAAAGAAAGTTTCTGAGGCTTTGCAACTTTTCCTGGAAGAAGAAGAGGAAGAAGTCGATGATAATCCACCGTATGCCTCGGAACAAAGAGCTGTTTGGAGATACAGACGGAAGGATTCACAAGTTGAGTATTGCTAAGCTTAAAAGAAGTTTGGACATTCTTGTACTAAAGGCTATGCAAGATTTTTGGAAGGAAGTTGCCACTTAATGGACCAAAATAAAAAAAACTATAAATTTGATTTCATTGAGGTCCTTTTCTCCTATCTCTTTATTACTGCCTCTTGAGCCACCCTACTAGTTCCAATGAATGAATGCAGAAAAGCCTGGATGTTTGAGGGATGGAAGTGAGTAAATTTGCTATTAAAGCTCGTTTCAATCTCGGAAACTTTCCTCTCTCTCTTTTTCTCTTTCTCTTTCTCTCTCTCTCTCTCTCTCTCCCTTGGAAAAACTAATAGGAAAAACACTCCATCATCAAGAGATGCGCTCAAACCTTTTTCGATTTCCGTTCTTCAACCCTGAGGGAACGTTCAATAGGGAGATGACACTATTGGAGAGGGAGCTTCAGTCACAATTACGGCCAATTAAGGAGAATTTGGTTAAATCCGGCAACCCTATTAGACTAACTTTACATTCTGCAGACTCTTCTCTAGTAATGCATGCTGATGGCAGATCGACAGAAAACCACTGAACTATAAAAAGAGTCTTTGACATCAGTGGCCACATATGGAAAATTGCCTGGGGCTCAAAGAAGAGGCATTTTTAAAGGAGGAAGGAGATTCCCCTTTTCTGTGTCTCTCTTTCTCTTCCGGAAGCGAAGCCCTGGGAAAATATTGAGAGAGAAAATAGACGTAGCAATAACAAAACCGACATGTGAGTGGCTTAAACTATGCATATGTAATTGGGTTTCGTTCTTCTTATGACATATAATCATGAGTTTGGGTGCAATTTCATGCTATGAAGGATGTCGACAGTCTCTGTTTTATGCATAGCCTGCGCTCATATCTTGGGACTACTTTGGTGTAATTGGGCCCCTCGGTGGCTGCTCAGTGTGCACGCAACGCATGAGTGGCCGGCAGGCAAAAAGTAGAAGAAGGGAACGGGGGAACAAGAAGCAGCGTCATAATTTATCCAAGCGCATAAATGGACAAACAGGCCTTCATTCTTCTTCCCCTTAACGTTGACAGTGAAGGAATTATAACCAAAATGTTCCAATTCAAACCACATGTCTGATTAAGCTGACTATATTTTGTAACGCTGTTGCTTCTGGGAAGCTGGGAAGCTGACTATACATAAGAGACGTACAATAATTTCCTATATGCATTGTTGCATTCCTAGTACCGTGGTTAAATCCTTAATATGTAGAATATGTGACAAATTGTATAATGGGGCACTTTTAAGGGCTATAATATGAACGTCCAACATATACATATGAGTATTGACATGCACAAAAACCTCACTTTCATAAGAACTAACTAGTAGTTCTCCTTTTTCGTATATACAAAGCACCCAGTGATCCTCTCAAAATTGTCAGGGATATCAAACCGTCCCAAAACCTCTGGCAATTTCTACTTTGCCACCGTCGAAAAATCTTGGTGGTCTACATAATACCAGTCATTAAGTCTCTCCCCTGCATTCGTTGGGTACAAATTACATCTGACTGGATTTAGGAAGCATATATCCACGCAAAAACATTGAAGGGATCAACATGTCATACTTAAGCTGCTTCCTGTGGTGTCCATGTGTATGAAAAATAGGCAAATAGACCCCGAAGGGAGCACAAAATAACGCCTCATATTACAGCTAAAGTTAAAAGGCAACTTCTACTGGCGCTAATCTGCTAGAAGGAGGCCCGCGGAAAGGTTTATAATGTTTGAGTTGATGTTGTAATAAGGCTTGATGTGTTTGCATAACTGTAAATTTGCGTCATAAATGCGTCGCAGAGTTCTTCATTTCCAGTTTAAAAGCATCGTCGCTATCGCAGCATGTGATACTGCAATGTGTCGTTTGAATGGAATGAGAAAATAAGTGGCTTTCTTTATTTCCTCTTTGAAGCCATTTGCCGTGTACACTGCACTGCTACACACATAGAAGAGAGCGGTTATAAAGGAGAAGAGACCCATTTTCAAGCGAATTGATTCTTGGCATTCTAGTTTTATGGCTCTATAATTACAGATATGAGAACTAAAGAGAGCATTTTATACTTTCAAAGGGACCTTGGTGAATCTAAGAGTACGTCTAAAGACTCTTCAGAGGTTCATTATCTCATTAAAGGGTTACGAAGATTAGGTGCACTTCTGTGCTATATGGGAGGATGGTGATGTGAAAAACACCTCCTTCGTTTTAAGGAGGCTTGCTGTGATCATTGAATGCGTCCATCCTTCATATAACAAAAGGCATTATGATCAAGTTCGCACCGTCTATGGCGTTATATTAAACCTGGACGACGAGACGAAGAAAGCGTAAACGTAGGAGCAGAAGTTTTTAGTGTACCTATAAAAATACCCAGCCGTATCTTCGGTCAAGACGAGCAGCAGGAAGCACGGTCCCGGCCCTGGCCTCCCCTTTAGCGCCGCTGCTGCTGTAAAGTAAATGGACCAACAAATGGTCAATAAAGCTGTGAGCGCCCGACAGATGATTTCAGCGCCCGTCCAAAGTCATCCACTAATTTCTATCTCATTTAAGGCAAGGTCGACACGCTCTGATGATGTCAATGGCATTTCGCTGCCAGCGACGAAGAAGAAAGAAAGAGAAGAAGGCCATTCTGCAGATTTTCGTACTTTTCCAGCGCTGCGGCAAATTCGCGAGTGAGGATACGGGATATGATAGTACATTATTAAAAGAGTCGAAGAACAAACCTTACTATATTCAGCTTTAGCCTAAATCCTTAACTGTGTGACCACATTCCAGCCCAAATTTTTTTACTGATTATTGCTGATTAATGGCAAATTTAAGTCACCTCGCGATTTGTCCCGCGGAATAGGCCGAATTTTTCTTTCAGCCACTTCCTTTGCTATGGATTGGCTTAAACTTGGGAGAATTATTATAAAATTTCGCTGTGTTCCGCAAAAGAAACAAATGTCTGCACTTGCCCTTATTCAGCAATAATTCAGGCAATTGTTTTTTTGGCTGGACCTGCTTAAATCGACAACTTTACGTCCCAAGGGAGGGAAAGGATTACAGAAGCATTTCAAGGGAAACCAACATCTTTTTCTGATCTTGTCTTATTTGTCTTGAGAGAAATAATGAAGGCGGCGCATTCCACAGAAATCCCCATTAGAGTCTTCTTGGAAGCGGAGATTCGTCCGTGTTAATATTTACTCGCTTTATTTATATCTAAAACATTGAAAATGATGTCATGATGGCTTTAGTCAATATGACCTCTCTCTGGTAACATAATACTTTCCTCTGCCTTGTTAAAATATACTGAAGGCCTAATTCGACTGACACTGATACCATTAAGTTTGCGGCTAGCCATAGAGAGGCGTGTTTTTATCATTATTGCTCGTACTTTTAAAGACTGCTGAAACTCATGAAGGTCCTCCTTCCATCCATCTTATCATACTAGAAGATGGCAATAACTCTCCTCTCTTAACGTAGTAGTCGTAGTATGAAGAGACATGTCCGCGCCTTTAAACGATAGATTAATATTCGCGGAGGAGAAAAGTGTCCTCGTCGTGATGATATGGAAATATCATCATGTGATGATGAATAAAAGTGGATTGCAGCGCCAGGGTTGACACATTTTATGCGCAGTAAACATTTGAATATTTCAAACGACCCTGCAGAGTGCGAAAACTTAAATTTGAATATAGAAAACATGGTTTTTATTATGCTGGCCAGAGTGTATTTTTCCCCGTTCTTAATGCTATTTTTCGCACATGGTGGCGCGCGATTCTGTTAATCCAGAACTGGAGGAGAAAGAAATGAAGAAACTTTAAGGCCTGTTTGAAATTGGCTTTTTTAAACACAGCTGCAGTGAATTAATACAATGTAGAGCCGTTGTAGTAAAAGAATGGAAGAAACCCTTTTAAATCAAAATCGATTTAGAACAGTTTTAATCCTTGGAAATACAATGTTAAGAGATTTACTGAAGACAATGTATAACGCATCCCGGACGGCCTTCTCTTTTTAAAAATGAGACCCATTCTTTCTTTCTTCCTTCTCTCTGGCTGTGTTTGTGTGTGTCTAGTGTAATCCCTTTTTCCGCCTTTCTGATTTCACTCACTCTTTTCCGTCCAGATTTCCAGCCAGCGGCCAATGATTTCATTGGCATGGACAGGATGGTATTCCCTTGGGCAAGCCTACATACTGACGGAAAGGTAGAATACAGCTTTCTAACATAGGCCTATAATTCATTGGATTGAAAATTCAAATGCCTTGTTCAAATGTTGGCTCGAGCGCGTTTATTTGAAGCAATCAGCTGCAACGGGGAGAATTGGATTTGAATCAGACTCGCTTTCGCGAAAATAATAAACCTGGATTTTCGGATGCAAAATGACTTTGATTCGCACATAAACGGATGATGTGATCAATCGGAGAGGAGAAGAAGAAGAAGATTGGCAACAACTTTAGACACGAAAATACATTTCTCCGGCTCGGGACATAAAAATGGCGAAAAAGTGCATCTCTTCAATGGGCGTTGTGTTGCTTTTGGCGTCAAGTGGAACGGGGAGGGATGACATTTCATGGAGAGTGTTTAGTGATAATTGTAGGTAAAGTGGCAGCCCTGATGCAAATAAATAATATTTGCCCTCATTGAATAATGCAATGATAACCGAGGGGAAACTCTTGATACGAACAGTCGAGACTTTCTCGGAGAGAGAGAGCGAGAAAAAAAGTCGGTTTTGGCTGCCAGCGACAGAAATCGCGGTTAAAAGGGCCAACGGAAAGAAAGAGAGAAAAATGGCACGCAGAGGTTTTGCTTCCTTGACTTTCTTCTTTCTCTCTATTCGTCTAAAGGGAGAAGAGATGAAATAGTAGAGGCAAAGAGATATAATGCAGACATAGATATGACATCATTCATTCTCTTAATTATGCTAGACTCCTGTTATAATCACATAAACATAAATAAAAACCATTGAGTTGCCGCGATAAATTGAATCTTGATCCTCTTCCATGCTTTCTTAATATCTTTGGCCCTGTAGTATAGAAGGAAAAGATTTCAAAATAATGATGCCTGAAATATAAAAAGGCGAAATCATCTTTTGTCATCTTCATCATCATCATGATGGTCGTCGGACCCACGTTTGCAAAGGGCCTTTTGAGCGAGCGGACCAAGGAATGCCGCCGCTGCTTTCATTCTTTTAACCTTTAAAGGATCCTCTTCGTCTCCTAATAACAACAACAAAGAGCTTATGAAAAAAGTCCTTTGGAGGAGGAGAAGGAGACTTCAATTGACATCAAGGATTTCATATAGGACCTACACTGCAAATTAATATATCAAGGGTTACAGGGTTGCCATCCACTTTGATCGTTGCTCATTGGCATCCCTTTACTTCGTCAAAGCTCATGAATGCTCTGACCTCTTGCATACATGCTCAAAGGCCTTGCCAACGTCCTCTCACCATCGCTACCCATGCATGAAACGGCCTTCAGAATGCATGAGCAATCGAGGAAGAGTTAGTATGAGGCAGCAGCCCTGAGCAGCGCTGACAGGTCATGCGTGGAGATTGGAAGCTGTGGCGGCAGGAGGAGGAACCCATTTTCGTACGGGGAAATATTATTATTTATTCAAAAATTCCCCGCTCAAGTTAAGTTTGTTGGCAAGCGGGTTCTTCTCCCGTCCAGAAATTGTTGTCTCTGCCAAGAGAGATGAAGCAAAAAAGTGAAAGAAATGAGAGGGATTTCGCTTGCTTCCTTCCGCCGTCGACTCACATTTTGTGTATTATATTATATTTCATCCTTTGCGGCTGAGGCTACAAAACAGACTCAAGAGAGATCAATTTGACTCCCTCTCTTTTTGTTCGTGTTTTACTACTTGTTTCTAGACTGAAATGTGGGAGCCGTGATGCTACTGCATAAAAGGAGCTTAAAGTTGCTCGGAGACTTTTTGAACTCTCTTTATTGAAAACTGCTCAAACTTTTTGGTCAGGCTATAGAGTTTCTCTCTCAAAAAGCTATACCTATGCAAACAGGGATCCGTGTGGAAACTATCTAGCATAGTGATGATACTACTGGTGTGTGGGTAGAACAACAACAACAACAACAACATTTTAAGGTTTAGCAGAAGCACCCACTCACTGCCTGAGAAGCAAACGCCAATGTCTCCTCTTTCCTTCTTTTTTGTAGTTCTCAGGAAATTAATGGGCCATTCAAATTTTTCATCAGGCCGTGTGTGCTTACTACTGCTGGCAAACAAGCAGGGAAGAAAGCCTCCTTCTTTCTCTCTCCAGCTTGCATCCTTCCCTCTAGGGCTGCTCATTTATTCTTCTCTCTCCAACAAAATGCTAACATGTATCTTTAACATAGTTGAGCATATTCTGGAGCCCTAACTAAGCACATTGACTCTCTGTTGTTGCCTATCTTCTTTCTAAAAAGGGAGACAAACAGCCAGTTTTAAAATATAAATGAATGTTAGAATGAATTCTGTCAAGAGGAACCACCCCACGACTGTTGAGGTTTGTTTCCGCATTCTTACAGACACAGGAGAAGAAGACAATGTAAAGGAAATGTAATTTTCAGCTGAACATCTGAAAGAGGATTATCGTTTGTCTGTAACACTGTCTGTCTGCCTGTCTATGGATACCTCACATTCAATATTGATCAGCACTAAGCTATCCTTGCAGCAGTGAAGATTATCAGCCTTGTAGTTCTCACTCAGCCAGTCAGCCATGATTTGCCTCAAATCACATCTGCAGTTACGTAGCAGCAGCGCTTCCTCTGCCATTACGAGGAGGAGTCTGCCTATTTTTGGAACTGATCCATCGATCTCGTTATCTGCTCCTTCTCCTCCTTCTTCTGCCGTGATTTCCGACCAGTCTCTCTTCCCTCATCTTCAGTGTATCAGGATATACCAATGACATTGGCAGCAACGTGCAAACCGAACCAGGGATGACACTGAGACCTCAGCAAGAGCGCAGACGAGTCATTAATCGTAGCATGGTGCCTGACTAGACGAGGTGTATTTAACGACTTCTGAGATTATATGGCATCCCTGAATGTAATCCTTATTTGTATGTTCTTGGGGCTCAAGAAGCAGAAGGAGCTGCTGCAACTTTTGTTTCCAAAGCTCTCTCCTTCCTACACAAGGATGAGAAGATGATGATGATAATAATAATAATGCACAAAAGATGTCGGCTGAACAAAGAGCCAGCAATAACAATGAGGGCTGCCAAGCCCCACCAATCTATCATGAATTACAACACCAATGAGGAGCCCTTGCTATATAATCCTAACCATGTGTAGTACAATTGGATCTTCCATCGCATTGAGAGTTTTTGTAATGAATCCCCGCATCTTGTTTGTGGAATTAACTTTCGTCCAGCCTGAGGAGGAAGAGGAAGAGAGAAGATCTTTAAGGCATTAATCTTACGTATCGTCCTCGTTAGAGGGATCAAAGACGGACAAAGAGGGTCACGCAAAATGGCTATAGGCCACAAATGGAACGCCGTTTGATCTAAGCAATCAACAACAATATGGACATTGGCGAAAACCACCTGGGGCGACATTGTGTGCCATTTAGTCAAAGGAGAAACCGACGGTTGTAACTTTATAGCTAGCGCAAATTGTGGTTATTTACCAAAGCAGCAAAGTAAACATAAAATGTCTGGCTAGTTAGATTTATTGTCATTAAACATTGCAGAATGGAACCCATCAGTAAGGTATTTTTGCCAAAAATCTAGCTAAAGATGTCATCCCTGAAAACCAATTCAGTGTTGCAGAACCATCTAGAGTACATAGGCAAGCCCCAGCAAGGTCTGACTGGCAGGCAGTTCGTTAACGGTGTCTGTAAACAGAGATCTAGCTTCAGCACAGACAACAAACATACAACTGGGAGTTCTCAATTTTACTCTCTGACTGGGGAGAAAAAGGGGATATTTTTGCTACAAGGAAATGTCACACTTCTTTTGCCAGATTATTGCTGATTTTGGCGATACGGGCATTTCTTGTCATGTAGAGGAAGTTTCCATATTCTATATTTGGCACAAGTGCCACGTAATGACATCCACGTTAACGGGATCGGGTGGCGGATTAATTCTCTTTCATGTTTGCAAACCAAGGAGGTTTAATATGGAGAGGTTGCTGCGGTAAAAATGATTGTTATGACAACACTCATGTAAAAAGAGCTCTTTTAGAAAGAGGTTGGGTGATATAAAGAGGAGAAGGGAGAGTCACTTCAGTGCTGAGCTGAGAGAAAAAGGGAGAAGGAGTGCAGTGTTGTCTGTCTGTGTGTAGATTCCCTTCCATTGTTGTCCTATTTCGATGTTGCAAACACTCGTATGTCAAGTTGCATAAAGCTCTGTATGCTTCGTGTATGTTGCAAAAGAAACCCTTACAAACACTGTACAGGAATATGCAGAAAGATTGTCTTTAAAATGTACTATTCCAATTGAAAGGAAGTTTCTAGTTCCAAAAGTTATCCATCTCAATTGTATTTGCACACTTCTTGACCTGCACAAGTTTGAAATGCATGTAAGCAGCAGCAACTTTTCCCCTAAACGTACAAAAAGGAGCAGCAGAAACGGGCAAAAAAGAAGCCCTAAGAAATAAAATATCCTTTGTACAACTGCCATGGGATGCAGGGTGTGAAAAAGTAGCCATTTCCCCGGCCGACCTTGCTACCTCATTGTAGTAATTTTAGCCGCTTCAGCGTCGTCTCGAGGGAGTGATCGCTTTGATGACCTGAACCACTGTGCTGTAAAACACTCATGAGCACGCAGGGTTGCCATTTGATCTAGAGAAGTGTTGGAATATTGTTTATGCTCAATCAATGTCAATAAAAAATTATACTAAATGTCAACCCTGACTAACATGAAGGCACTTGAAACTTTTTGAGCCTCCGAATGCTTCTTTTTTTACTCTGCAGCTCTTCCTTAAAATTCTTGATACTACTACCCGGAAAATAGGAGAAAAGTTTTCCTTCTCTCAGGTGCAAGGTTAACTCGAAGTGGGATTACATTTCAGAGGAGTGGTGGTGGTCTCTTCTTTCTGCAGTATTTAAGGAAAGGTCGCAGAGCCGCCGCCCCACGACGAAGGAGGAAATGAACTTTAACCGGGAGAATAAACGCATTAACTTTTTGACTCCCTTGAGGGCAGCGACACCATCTTATATTAATAGACACTTACGCCTCGTGAAGCACATGGAGAAGAGCCCGCTGTGCGTGAGCTTGGGCAGGTACTCTGGCGACTTGTCCGGCCCGAAGAGCACGGTCCGATTAGGGTTGGGCATGCGCTCGACGGTGCGCAGCCAGTCCGTGGTGGCCAGCGAGACCGCGAAGGTGAGCATGGTGGCGATGCCCATCACGGGAGTGAGCACCAGGAGCGACTTGAGCGCGCGGCCGACCTTGCCGCGCTTCCGCCGGATCTCCGACTTCTTCTTCTGCTCCGCGGTGACGGCCGCGCCCGCACTCGACTCGGACGCCGACACTTGGCCGCGGCCCTTCTTCCAGAAGGCAGACGCGGAGCGACGGAGGAGTCGACGCTGCTGCTGCTGTTGCCCTTGCTCTGCTTGCAGAGCGCTGTTGACCTTGCTGTTGCTGTTGCTGCTCGTTGCGGGTGTGATATTCTTGGTGGCCAGGGTGGTCATGCTGGTGCCGCCGACTGATGCCCGAGTCCGTCAGACTCTCGCCGTCGCCGTCGTCGTCGTCGTCGCTGCTGCTGTTGATCTCGTCGTCGTCATCGGTGGGGCAAGGAAAGAAGGCTCTGTCTTTGCTTCTTCTACTCTGCTGCTGCTGTCTGTTGTCCACCGACGCGAGGTTGTTCAGCATCTTGGACGAGAGGGCAAGCGAGCGATGGGCGGGCGTGGCAAGCTAGGAAATGGTCTGGAAGAGAGAAATAAAGAGTGAAAAGACACGTTCCATCAAAATTCACAAGATATACAGTTTCATCAGGGTTGCCGAAATGGCACTGACGTCGAGAGAATTAAATGGCTCTCATATGTACTGTTGCTCTGTCATAATGTTATCCCTGCTGTCTCATGCGGCCATTCTTTTAAACGGAGCCGTCGGCAATCAGGATTCAAATTGCTGCGCCAGTCGTTGCTTCCTTTGCTCTCGTCCGTTGGGAATGAAAGAAAATCAAGTTGGATCTCGTTCAACTTTGATTCACACATGTGAGGAGAAAACTTTTCCTCCTCCTCCTCCTCTCTTCGAATCATATCATCCGGGGAAATCGTTCAAAGACGGTTTCGGGTAAGAAAAACTTTCGGGCGGAGATTATTGGGAGAAGTCTAATTCGGACGTGCTGTTGAAACTATCGTCGACAAGCATTCTTGCACCAGGACAGAAAGTGGATGAAAGTTGGTCTCTTTTCCTCCTCGTCTCCGAGCGGCACTTACACTTGGGAGATAAGGTGAATAAAAAAAGACCGTTTTGTCTCAATTTTCCCGCCTTGATATCCAAAAAAGCAGAGTTTGAACAAGTCGTTTGATTCAACCGGTGCAGATTCAAAGTTCAAAAATGAAATGAGTTGGATTCGAACAATAGGTTGTCAGTGTATAGCCAGTACAGTACGCCTGTTAAATGTAAGGAAAACCAACGTAACGCCGGAAGTGTATAAATCCATTTTAAAGCTAACCCAAATTAACTTTTAATCCTTCAGAGGGAAGGTGTCATTTGAGACATTCATCCTTTTTGGAATCTATTAGTACACTTTTACGTACTCGCATAGCCAAGGGCTTTATTACTCTCCTCCTGCAGTCTGAGAGCTGTAGAGTTGAGTTGATCTTAGCGTGAGTAGGCATCCATCTCATCTTCATTGAGAAGAAGAAGAAGAAGAAGAAGAAGAAGGGCCTATCAAAAATAAAGGGACGAGCAGAGAAGAAGAAGAAGAAGAAGAAGAAGAAGAAGAAGAAGAAGGGCTTTCGGGTGTCAGAGGTCGCCCGCCGCCGCCAGGGGAGGAGATCTACTCTTGGCAGCAGCGACTCTGATCGATTTCTTCCTTATTCCTTCAGAGTCACTTTGAGACGAGGAACAAGAAGAAGAAGAAAAGGGAAAAATACTCAGCTGAAGTGAAGATTGACCTCTCCTCCATTTCTCTTACTTGCTGAGTCCCCTTTTCTTTCTTTCTCTCTCTCTCTCCTCTCAACAGACTCCCCTCGGAGAATAAGGAAGGAAAAAGGAGGCTAATACAACAAATTGACTTTCTAGCAGGCCTACAGTAGTAGTGGCCATTGCACTGCTACTCTGGGGAGAATGCTGTCCCCTTCCTATGGCCGTGCATGTCAGGATATTGCTGCTGTTCGCATCACACCTTGTTACGACTTTTGTCGGACTTCTAAGGAATGAAACATAACCGCAAGAGGAGAAGTACACATGCTGCCACAATATTACATATTGACCTTCAAACAAAATTTCCTGGTATGAAAAGGGATTTCTCCTCATCCCTTTACCAGAGAAAGAGACGTGGGCATCATCATTAAGGCCACATTTTCAATGTTAATGCTAATTTGGATCAATAAGGCCGCCAGGGATGCCATTTAAGAGGCATTGGTATAGAGACAGATAAACCCTTTGTGACTTCCTAGATATTGGATTTAATATAAAAAGTGGCAACCCTAAGACAGACAATGGAAGAAAGAACCCATTGACCGAAATATTCCTTGATGAAAAAGAAAGAAGAAGCCCCTTTGCGATGTAAACATATATATAGAAGAAAGAGAAATAAAGTCAGTCTTATTGCATTGAATAGTTTTTACACTAAACAAGATATTCAATAAAAGGGGAAACAAAAGAAACTGCGGTAATTATGAATTATGGAGCACTTCAGCATCAGACATCTTTTCAGCAGTCAAAACGGCCTCCCTAAGGCTGCGTCTACATTAGAAGAAAAAAAGAATATCTTCTTTTTTTTCTTCCTCTTTTTTACTACTATAGCAGCCGGCAACAGAAAAATATTCCTCCTCTTTTACTACTGACAAAGAAGATATTCCGAATATCTTCCGAATATCTTCCTCCCCGTGTAGACACACCCTAAAACGTAAGCGTAAAAAATACTTCTATGAAAGTTTTAGATTAACGTTTGACGAGTCGCTGTCGTCGTGCTTACTGCGACGGGCTCTGTGGTAAAACATATAAAAAGCCCGGCAATGATCGTAAAAAGAAGTTCAGTTTCGCTTTTATGCCGTTTTAAAACAATAAAAATCATCTTCTTTGCAAAAGAAAAGTTAAATGGGTGGGAGAAAAGTTCTGACAGCCAGATGACTTTCCGACAGAAGAACATTTCGTGTATTTTGTCTGATTGCATTGATTGCAGATATCGAATTAGAAGGAGGTACAGGGAGCAAAAACAAGGAAAGGAAATGGGTGGAACTGTAAATGAATGAGTAATCAACGGGGTACCTCTTGATGCAACAAGGTACACCAAAAATAATTGTTATTGTTCCGAAAAAATGTATTTCCTTTATCTCAGTAATTGGGTTGATTGTTGAGGGGAAAAGGCTGTTATGAAAACAAGTCTGAGCATTAAACTTCTTTTTCGAAGATTTCGTCAGCGCCATTTCCGGTTGCCAAAAATAGAGTTTCTTTTTATCGTTTCTTTTAATTGTTTCGTGTTCAATCAAAGAAAATAATGTACCATTGGCACTCTTGTAACGTTTTCGAACTGTACAAGAAATATGAGTAAGCAACTGAGAAATAGACAGCGCCATATTTTTAATAACAGTCAAACACACACAAATGAAAGGTTTTTTTTACATTTCCTCTCAACATTTGGCATAATTGTTATTGGTAAAGTCTGCATAATAACAAAGAGCTTTAATTTTAGACTCTCCTCTGCCTGTCGAATCCTTCTATAGGGATTGCTCAATAAACAGGCACTAGACGTGATGAATGAATGTCGGGGACCTTTCAGGGATGCCAGATTGGGTTTTATTGTCCAACATGGCCTCTATAAAGGATAACCCCAAATGTTATGCACTATATTAGCTGATGATGGCATCCCTAGGATTTCTTATCAGAAGAGGTTTTTAAAGGAGGGAAGAAGCTTGTTTGAGAATGAAAATCTTTGGGTTTTGGTAATTGAGTTTTCTTCTCTCTACTACAGAAAAGTTTTCTTGTGGAAAGAAAACTTAAACCCGGTGGCAGTGAAAAGGTGTAGAAGAGTTTGGTGCTGCCAAGGTGCTGCCTTCAAAAATGCCTTTTGAAAGAAGAAGAAAAGTGATAATATATCTGCAGTTGAAATATGGTTCTCCACAAAACAGAAAACTCCTTATGGCAAAACTTTTTATTTGTTGCGCGGGGAAAAGTGAATAAATGTTATGTTTGAAAAAATCAAAGCTCTTCACTCGCTCACTCACCCGAATGAAGAAACACCAATAGCCGGGTTCACGTCGTCGTCCCTTCCATTCTGTTGTTCTCAGCAGCGAAGAATGCTGCCGGCCTATTTTCGCAAAGGCCAGCAGCCTTTTTGCAGAGGCCAGCAAAGCATCTTCCTCTTCCAATAGACTAAACTTTATTTCTTCTTCTTCTTCTTTGTCTAGAGCAGTCGTGATCACCAAGTAGCGTTTTTCTTCTTCCTCTTCCGTTTCATCCTGATGCTAAATGAAGCAAATCGTCGGTTTTAAATCTGTTCATATCTCTCGCTGTCCCACCATCCTATAGAGTACGTGCAAAAACAGTGACGAGACAGAGACACCAGTCAATGAAAACGAAGCTGCGATGACTGAAACACACTGGCCTTGAAAACGTGAAAGCAGCAATAGCAACAACAAAAAAGGCCGCGAGCGTGCGCAGAAGAGGAGAAAGACCATTGACGGCGTTTCGAGCCTTCATCAGCCGCCAGCAGAGCATGCTTACTAGACTATCTGTACTCTAGCATTGGGCTGCTCTTGGCAATGATCTATTTGTCGTGCTTTTGTGCGTGTCCCATCAAAGAATTAGTTTTAAATGACCTTCTTAATCTCCAGCCAGAGAGAGGCTGCTGCGGCAAAGGTCAGGAAGCCTGCTGCCGAGATTAAGAGATTGAATGAGAGGAACGGCGACGAGAACTTAATTTTTGAACGTTCTTTGATGAAGCGAAATGTGCAACTGAAGGATTAAAGCGAACGGTGGGTTTAAGAGGATGAGGATTTGAATTCAACGGAATAGTCCCAACAGTGCTTTATCATTGATTTAGACATTTTACTTCATTACTATATACCGTTACTGTCTGTAGTTACATTTTTATATATACAATAAACTGGTCAAAGCACTGAGTGGATTTGATTCCCAAGTCATGTCAATCCAGTTCACCTCCAGGGAACCGGTTTTTTCTTCTTCGTCTCGTTTTTCTTTGGATTTCTCTTCTTCTGCTGGACTTTACCCGTCGCCCTCCTACTGCCGTAGATCTCGGTCACGGGCAGCGTGCACGAAGACAGCAAGGAAGATGAAGACAACGCGCGACTGGGACTTGGTCCGGGGGCGGTTAGACTCGTACCAAGGGACTTGAACGACGCCACCGGTGGGCGGCCGGCTGGGGATGCCTGGTTGCCGCTACTCTGAAAGCGCGCGCGCCTTGTGGGAGAGTCAAAGCTGACCGCGCGCGTCTTCTTACTACTCTGGTTCGGCTCCATCGGCTCCGTGGCCAGCACGCTCGAGAGCAGGCTGCGGCGCTTCATCGTCGTCTTGCGGTCAGTCTGAAGGAACGCAGAGCAGAACGAAAGGTTGTGGGTGGTTTCGTTGTCGTCGCTTTCGTCCAAGCCCAGGTACGGGGCTTTGGGTAGAGTGGAGCTCGCCTCGTTCGTGATGTCCACGGAGTCCGCCTCCTGCTTGATATCGCTGCCCCCTTCATCAACATCATCAATAATGGCGGCAAGATCGCAGCAAGCGAGTTCGCTCTTAATAGGAGCAGCCTGGTCATAGTCATTGAAGGAGATGCCGAACTTCTCCTCGGTCAGTAGACCTGATGATGACTCAGTCGAGCCGACTTCAGCAGGGAGAGAAAGCTTGGGCAGGACACAGCTGGGCGAGGCGGTGGCAGCGGCTAGAGCGGTGCGTCGCAGACATTCGGCACGGCGAGAGCGAGGGGTTTTACCCCGTGGAGTGCCCCAAATGCTGCACGGCGAGTCGAGCAGCCTCTCTTGCCCGTCTGGTAGACTAAGCACGATCGGTGGCACGCAGACCTGACGCACCATGTTTGGCGTGGTTCCGGTGGGCGAACATTCTTCCAGGCCGTCGCCCCCTCTCTGCATGATGAGGACCTTGGGATGGTTTGGCACCTCGAAGGCGATCTCCGCCTTGAGCCGCCGTTGCGCCTCCTGCGGCAGCTCCCTCGCCACTCGCTCGTAGCTGTCTCCGAATCTGGCGTACAGCGCCAGCTGCTCCGGCGTGCGCATGTCCTCAAAGACGTCGTCGTCCTCCAGGTCGTCGTCGTCGCCGCCGATGGCCGCGTTGTCCCACTGGGGCGGGTGTCGTGGGGTCCACGGCGTGGAGAAGAATTTGTTGCGCGAGGACATCGTCGTCACCAGGGCCGGGCAGCAATGAAACGGATGGCACAAATGATGCCCGAGTTTGATGGGGGTTCGGGGCGTAGGTTCAGGGAGAAACTGGTAGAATCTAGGCACCTAGTAGAATCCAGATGAAAGGAAAGTTCTTTCATGAAACTCATGAAAGTTAAGGACTCTCCTCCGCTCTCTTTTTGTCTTCTTTTTTTCAAGAATTTTCTGTCCTTCTTAACTTCTTAACTGAGTCAACTGAGGGAACTCAACTCGCAAACTCAGGTGAGAGAAAATAAATATACGTTATTTTCTACACCTCTGAGGAGCAAAAGAGTGCGATCAGACAGAGCAGGCTGTGTGTGGGTGCCCAAGGCAGAGTGGCTTGTGTGTGAGTGTTGGAGAGAAAAGGCGGGATGTTCAAACACTTTGGTGACGGTATATCAGTTGAGTACTTGCAACTTATCCCTTACCAGAGTCTGGAACTACAGCACAATTTCCTTTTGCCAGGCAGGGTAGTAATTAGCAGTATGCTTTTATAGAGGTTATATGCCAAACCATTAGCATATAATAACAGCATTAATAGCATTAATATATACTATAATATTAATAGCAATAATATATACCGTCACCATTAGTATATACTGTCACCATTAATATATACCGTCACCATTAATATATACCGTCACCATTATTACATACTGTCACCAATACTCAACTTATCAAATTGGCCTACATTTTTCATTAAAAGGTCAGCTCAGCTGTCTGTCTTAGAATACTTTCTCATTACTTACTCATTACTAGTAAGTTCTTAATCTTTCTTTTTCAAAGAAGTAATTACTATATACATACCTTGCTTTTTGCTTAGTTTCTTAGAACCTATGGATGAAAGATTAAATTTAATTTGGGGTAGGTACAGAACATAATTGACTCTATGTATCATTGGCCGCCACATATCCCTGGACATTAGTGACAGTATTATATACATATGTATTATATGACTTTGGGGACAGTATATTTCATTGGGTGTAAAACAAACAAGGCTGGTAAGACTCTGGCAAGATACTACTTAATATCAGAGGAGGCTTTATATCCCTTAATTACTCTGTATAAACTCATAGACAACTCCACTTGATGAGTATGTAGTAATCTATGATAAACTGTAGGAGTAATATCATATAACTTGTGGTGATCATCTAGACATTGCTAACAGAATAAATCATTGGTGACGGTATATGGCATTGGTGACAGTATATGGCATTGGTGACAGTATATGGCATTGGTGACAGTATACAGGGTGTCCCAGAATTAGTGAAAAAACTAAATGGCTGTATCTTTGCTTCTGTGTGAGCTGTTTGAAATCTAAAGTTATCTTTCAAGAGAAGAATGTCTACAATTTTAGGAGGTACTATTAGATTTTTACTTTTCAGACTTTTAAAGCCATAACTTAGGGTTGAATAAGAAAGTCTAAATTTCACTGTTAACTGGGCTAAAAATTGGAAAACACAAAAAGTGGTGAACACACTTTGTAAAGCTAATCTAGGGAGAGATATGAGACCAGTGAAGTACTCTGTCTTGATATCTTACCACAAAAACCCTTGAAACCCCAAAATAAGAATATTGATATCCCAGTTTTGGTTCAAAAGAGGCCAGTTTTGTAAAGGAATGTTTGGTATCTATATAAAAACTAACCCTGTATTGACCTATACCAAACAAAATTGAAGACTTTCCTCTCTTAAATGGTACCAATAGTATTTTGATGGGTCAAGCTAGAGCTGAGATATGACTGTTTACTTTTTTCCACTAATTCTGGGACACCTTGTATACCATTGGTGACGGTATATAGGATTGGTGACGGTATATATAGCGTTGGTGACAGTATATTGTATTGGTGACTGTATATATACTTTGAGCTAACAAGTCAGTTTATCCTATTATATAAGACATTTATCAAAACACTCTGCACTCTGCTAGATTGGGCAAAATTGTTTGTTCATAAAGAGCAGGATTCTATATCTAGGTCTTTTTATTATCCGTATTTTGGTAATACTAGTCCTATTTATTATATGCAGTTTTATTTCATGATATACTGTCACCAAAGTATTTGAATTTCCCGCATTTTTTCTTCAGCACCCACACACAGCACAATCTGCCATGAGCGCCCTCGCTGCTCCTCAGAGGTGTAGAAAATAACGTATAGAAAATAAAGAGGCTCCTCAGCATAGAAGTAAAAAAATACTATATACTAGGTGCTATCAGAGACTGGTGCTATATACAAGGAGGTTCAAGTGTCTCAATGTGTGAAAATATCACAGACAAGGTAATGTCACAGATCTGGACAGATCATGTCCTCAATTTGTCATTAACTTACTTTTTAATGATATTTCTTATTTCTTAGATTTTTGCTACCAATACGGAAGTTTCAAAGTTAATAACGATACCTAATGTAGTCTTCTAGAGCAATCTTTAACGGTCAGAGAAACTACTACAAGGAGAATAGGCTGTGTTGCTGGTGTCTGACGGCAAAACCATGAAACAAGTGATTACTTTTTCTCTGCCTGGGTCAACAGATGTGCCACTTTGCACCAATTTTGATGCCAATGAACAATCAAATGATGTATTCTCCCTTACTTACTTTACATAAAGTATGGATTCATCAAATTAAATATTAAAATACTTATACATAGCCTCAACAATCAATAAATGTGCGTCATTCAGTCATGAGGGGCATGTTTTGCAAGTACATTTGTCACATTCTTAAATGACTGTCGTCCCTTTGCTGACACTCTTCTTTTCTTGCTGCTGCCGAAGGATCAGGAGTTCATAATTTAAAGAAAAACGAGTTATGACAGTTATTTATTGTTGTGTGACATGTCATAAAGTTACAAATTGTCAGTATTAGCTTACATAATTTTATAATTATAAAATATTATATGGTAAGCATAAACTAAATTGCCCATTTGGAGGGCACTTTTTGTCATTAATGCTTCCTTTTTTCCTTTTTCTTCTTCCCGTTTTTTCTTCCTCTCCTGAGAGCGGTCGGGTGGCAGAATTAGATTACAGAAGAAAACAGAAGCTGGGAAGTCAAATTTTCGTTTGAGCTTGTGCCATATTTTTGTCTAATAATGCATTAAAAAGGATGACATCTACACACTATGTTAAATAAAAAGTTCATCCTGTACCTAGGAACTATGTATTCAGATTCATTTATGTATAACACACAGCTGTAGTACTTTTCTGCCTTGCGGCAGTTCTGCTGGACGGGTGATGAGAGCCGAGTTATGAGAGCTGAGCTCCGTGCATGTCAAAATACGGAAAAAGGAAGAGCTGAGCAAGTGAAGTTCGTAAAAGGGAGAAAAAGTAATCGCTTGTTTTAAGAATTTGCCGCCAGACACCAGCAACACATCCTATTCTCCTTGTACTAGTTTCTCTGGTGAAAGATGTCGTTCAACCAAATATTTATAATAAGTACCAAAAAGCGCGTTCCTTCCAGTTCCGGCCATTGATAGTATAGTAGATCCCATGAATTCCAGTTAAGTTGCACCACGAAATTCCCGCATTCTTTAACTCACTGTATAAAGAAATAGTGCCGACCATGGTGAAAAAGACTCGAACAATGAACACAATGATCAAATAATTAATAGCATTTCCTAACCACAGGTAGACGCCAACTAAACTAAAATGTGGCGCCCGTTTAGTCAAATTAGACTAATGCATTAGCACTTTGAATAAAGTTCCAAATTTATACAAGTTAAGATAATTGTGAAAAAACTACTAAGTACATTACTGAAAATACTTTTCTTCTCCCTTAAGACAATTAATATGATGGTATAATTTTTATAGCGCTACCGATTTTTTTTATATATGAGTATTGATTGTCATGCAGTAATGTCAATATTTATTTTTAATGTCAACCTCCTTTGTACTACTACCTTTATATTGATTGTAGGCACCTTTGGTAATTTATACGGCTGAAAATAAGTCTAGGCAAGACAATTAGTAGTAAAACGTCGAGAAGGCAATTTCATGTATGTAAATTGGCCTCTTCTACAGTAGCTGGTGCGACGAAAGTTAATGAAAAATAACTACTAATGAACCTTTTGGCATTTCGAGCTTAAACGTTTCATAAATGGAAGGGTGCAGGGCTGCACATCTTGACTCACTTGACTATAGTTGCCTACTTAATCAATGAATCTAAGCGACTCTATCCCCTGCACAGCCTTCGGACCCCATATTTCTGTAACTTACTCTTCTTGTGGTCATGCGAGGTCAGAACAGCAACGATCGGTTACGAAAAATGGAGTAAAGAATAAATGGTTTGAGTTAAAAATGCTAATTTAAAACAAATTACATTTCAGGCCAGGACTTAAATTCATTTGATTTATGTGGTTATGGATATGTTTCATTGTTTTTAATATACTAAAACTTTACACTGATAGTGTACCCACAAAACAGAAATCCATTGTATGTACTTTGTTCCCTTCAAGCGGGGAATAAACAAATCGTGAAATTGTGCCGTACTCTGTATCCCAGGATACTAGCAAGAATGAGTATTTCTAGAATGGAATTAATTTGCTGTGCATTTTTTTCTGCTATTGCTTAAATAATATTACATAAGGACGTGCGAAAACCGAAAACCGAAAACCGACTTTCGGTTTATTTAAAAACCGAAACCGAAACCGACCTCGGTTTGCAAAAAGTCGGTTTTTCGCCCTATGTCGGTTTTCTGGAAAATGTAGTTTTGGGAAATGTTTCAAGATATCAAAGTCTGAAAGAGCATTTTGTTGATTTTCTACTAGCACCATAAGTATTTCTGTGAATTATAGCTGAAAAAAATATATAATATTTATGTATAATGTAAAACATTAATGATTCCCTTGACACAAAACATATTAAGTAGTTTATTATATATTTTAAGTTCTTAAACATTACTAGTTAGTACGTAAGGCAAAAACCGAAAACCGGAAACCGGAAACCGAAACCGACTTTTTCCCAAACCGAAAACCGAAACCGACCTCGGTTTGTATTTTAAAAACCGCACATGCTTATTGAAAAGAGCTTTAAAATACAAATTACATTACCACCCGTACCCATGGAAGTCTATGCTTAAGTAACAGCTTAACTAAATCAAATGTTTCTTGTATTTACCAACATGGGGATAAAGATTTCAGAACAGTGAACATTAATATTTGCTTCAAAGTCGTACGGCATGTTTCTTTTGTGGGTGCATTTATAACTGTCCCTGTAAGTAGAAATACAGAGATTTTTATTATATTGTCGTGTTGTTCAGTAACCCTTCTATAAGTTACAATGATATCATGTAAGGTCTCCATTCCCCTTTCAGCAGTAAGCATGCACTGCACTGTCATGTCTAATTAGCCTTTAAAAAAGGGGTGAAAAATCGTTATGCACTAAAAAGCAATAAATATTAACAGTTGCAGCCTGCCAAGTCACAGATAATGTGGAAACACCCTTTCCACTTGAAGTTGATCAGCGTAATGGGAAACGTAATCTCTTTGTTTTGCGCCACCTAAACCGGTAGATGGCGCTGCAGGTCATGAGATCCAGTAAATGACTTTTATTACTAGGATCTGACAACCTACTGTGCCATCTAGCGGTAAAGGTGGCGCAAAACAAAGAGATTACATTTATCATTGTCCCATCAAATGTGATACATAGCGTACTGGTGTAACTGAACTCTTTAACATAGTTTCGAGTTTGTCTTTCCCTATAGGTAGGAATATTTTTTATATTACTACAGTAGTAATGCGTTCCCACTCTTAGGACTTTCCCGACTCATTGTCGTATTACGTGTCCGTCCAAATATAGCGGTAAAACACTAAAAATGTCTTAGAATAGCATTCTTGTTGTCAAGGATGCTTAAAAGGTACTGGAGCTGCAAAAGATTCTCGCATGAAAAATACACTTTAGCTTCAAAAAGAAACTGGATACTTTGCTATCACTACGATTTCTAAATTCAAGTATCCAGTTACGGCTTCTTGCAATGCACATTGCTAAGTGATCGGTATGAAAGAGTAATTCGGTATCGGATCAGTGTCTTTGATCGGACGTTAGTTATCTCGGAA
>LR138723.1:0-19963 GCA_900659605.1 Tisbe holothuriae | reverse complement strand
CCTCTCGCTCGCTCTCTTACTCTCCCGTTCTCTCTCTCCTCGCAGTCATTGTTAATCATGCGTCACACCATCGCCATGCCCTTGACTCCTCGAATTTCAAACGAGCCTTGACTTGTTGCCGCGCCAGTCGCAGCATGATCGAATTTCACCCACAGTCAAATATTTGAATTATTACCGTTATGAGCTCAATGATACTGAACTCGAATAATGAGCTCCTAAAATGAAATTGCCCTCCACGTTCGCTGTTCCGATATGAATAATGTATATGAGAGAGAAGAGGTTAAAAATCCAGCAGTCTTTATCATTATTCTTTAATTTCCTTGGCTGAGAAGTTTTCTACTCCCTATTTTTCTACCCATTTCTTCACAGTAGTCTTAGCATTAGCTCCTATAAAAAGGAGGTTAACTAATTCCTGACATCTAATGTTGGAAAAACTACTGTGTTCTCCCTTTCCCCGGATTTCCCTGCTCTCCAAAAAAGTCTCATCTCTTAATGGTTTTTATTGCTAAATGTCTACTAATGTAAGATATATATGCTCGTACCTTTCTCCCGAGAGTGGAAGAAAAAGGGGAATTTCCGCCTCCTTCTCTTCCTCCCCTCAGGCAAAATAAGTAAGCCTGATAACAAGAGGCTTTAAGGACACGAAATAATCATCTACAGAATATTACATTAGAGAGTGCATTTATTATACATATCTGTCGCGTGTAGTGAGACGGATTAGGGCAGGGATGCCATTTACAGCATTAATAATGTGCCAAATGTCAACCCTGATGATGCCATTAGCGGAAGATATATCTGCCATCTACAGCACTCAACTTTTTCGTCTAATAATTAAGTCCTCTCTCCCTCCAGTTTAATTCCGTTAATTGTGCCACAGTTTGGAAGATTAAGCGAGAGCAATTTAACGAAGAGGAAATATATTTGTTCGTGACAGCAGCTATCACATAAAGAAGGAGCCTAAGGGAGCCGGAGGTATTCAATGGCATATAAAGTCCTCACAACAAGTCAATGGGTGACGTTATAAATGACGGGGACTGTACAAAACGCCGGAGGGAAAGTGAGGATTCTTTGTTTAGAGTCTAAGAACCTCTTTTACATGATGTGTTTCTGAGGCAACCCATGGAAGAAGGAAAGTTTTATTCGTCTCCATCTTTCATTGTTGCAGCCAATGACATTATATTAATAGACAGGACATTATCTGTCTGGTCAGGCCAAAGGGATATCTATATTTTTATCATTAGGTAGCCTTTATATATTTGGATAAATTGTTTATTCAGTAGTAATGTGATCCACCGTCAATAATCTACTCCTACGTATATCATTGTGTGCCTATAATATAATATGATGAGAAAATAAGGCTTTAGGCTGGCGAAAGATGATGAGGACGATGATGCTTTCTACGAAGAGCTTGCGAACGTGCCTCACAATCGCTTTTATACGATTATATTCCAAGATGCTTTTGTTTTATGCCTCTTTCCCGTTCTTTATTTCCGCACAGTGTTTTCAGGTATCAGAATAATTTACATAATAATAATGAAAGAGAATTGATTTAGTTATATCCGTTATTGTCCCCCATATTATACTACTGTGGCAATATAGTATGTATGGAAGCATTGTTCTTTAATTAAACCCACTGTGCCTGCTTTCACTTCGTTCGCATGCCACACATATAAAAACGAGATGAGAGAGGGAGAGAATGCCACAAAAAAGATAGCAAGAGTGTAGAAGAGATGGAGCTGTGTAGAGAACGGAGAAGAAGAAAAATGGCACATATTTTATATCGTTATTCGCCCATTCTTCACATTGCTAAAGAATGGAAGCTGCACAGTGGGGTCATGGGAAATAAATGTACTAATAACAATCCATTGTGTTATGATAAACCAAGTCTAACTAACCAATGCATGTGTGGCAATACTTAATTCCAATGTCATCCCACTGTCGTTGGAAGCTAGAGGAAAGAGCACTCTGCCAAATAAATAAAGCCATTGCGAGATACAACAACAGCAATAATTCACAATTTAATTGCAATTTTGTGCAGTTTTACTTCCGTGCTTTCATTGTTGTTCAAAGTTTTGTATCATCCGGGGATTTTCATTCTTCGTTATTTCTGGCTTTTAGAGAAAGCAACATCCTTAGCACCAACTTTTTCAACAAGTCTCAGGACTGGACTTATCAGACTACTTATAATAAACATTATGCTAATTAACAACTCTTCCCAAGAGGCAATTCAAAGTATTGTTATTATATAATTAAGTCATTAAGTCATTATAGTCATTACAAAACCCACCTCAGCTTCACTTACATGACCAGCAGCCGCCTCCGCTTCCAGCGAAAATTTTCTGGACCGGAATTAATCCGGAAACTTTGTTGTTTGTTGAAGGAGGAAGATGAGGAAATTACGAAAAAGCAATTAGGCGGGAGATACAAATAATAGCAAAACTTTTAGGCTCAAGAGTTCTTGATCATGATGATACCTGTCTAACGGTTATGATGGCAATTCTCAAGTAGTGGCTAAAATGCTTCCCTCAGCAGTAATTTGAAAGCCATATATTTTTTGATTATGTCAACACAGGAAGAGGAAGAATGTTATTTTTTCGCTGACTACTCAGTTTTACAGTGAAGAAGGGGAAAAAGTTATATTATGACAAGAAACATTTTACCGGAAACACATATATTTCCTGCTGTATAGCTGCTGCTGGGTCTATGGGATCACATAAAAAGTGTAAGGCCAGTAAAAAGTTATCTTTGCAGCGCCATACAAAAATGGGTGTGAAGGGAAATCCTCTTGTATGAAGAAAACAGCAATGCTCCCATTTTTTCAGAAGGATTGTCGCTATACACACATATATACGGGAATTGAGCTGAAACTAAGTCGGCTTTTCTGACACTTTTTGACTCCCCCTCTGTACTCTCCCTCCCTTTCTTTATTCCTTGGACCGCCGGTCCCTGTGAGATAAGAGAAAAGAAAGAGAAAATGGGATTTTCTTTGAGAGCAAAGAAATACTCACACTCTTCTCATGCATAGATCTTTGTCATTGTCTCTGAAAAGGATGAATAATGGATATGGAAATCTGACTGGAACACATATTAATTATTTTAAACATGTTGTTCCTTCCAGAAGCTTTTACATTCGGCTTTCTTTTCACAATGTTTTCTTTTTCTACATCCGTTCTTTTGATGTGTGGTGGGAAAAGAAAAGGCAAAGAAAACTTCTTTGAAACTTTGAAGATTCTAATCTTCTTTGATTTTGAACTCTGTGGTCTTGACACACACACAAGCATGACTAATCACATTTACATCATGCACATGTTGAGTATACGAGCTGCAGAACTAATTAACCCCCATGTTAGGTAACTTTTACTCCATGTTGGCAGTTGGCACAGATGGGCAATAAGAAGGAAAGAGAGTGGGCAAAGAAATTACTTTTTGGTTCTGCCAGCAACATGATGATGCTCGAGGCGAGGACAAAATGCTCATGAGGTTACTGAGACCGGTTCCATTTAAGGACAAATAACATCGTTAGGAACTTTACTGAAGTAGGAAACCCAGTTGTGGCATCCTCCAAAATGCAATATCCCGAGGAAAAGGCGAGCAAATAGCCCACTACTTTCTCCTCTCTCTCTCATAATATACGGTGATGTTCTTCGGTCTGCCATCAGGGTTGCCACTTTCTACCACGTCAGCAAACATTTACCTCAACATTATAATGTATAATACTGTCATAATGGCAACCCTGTGACCGCAAACGACACTCTTCCAAAGATTGGTGAGAGAGTGGAGGACACATTTCTCCTCCTCACAAGATGTGGCCGCTTTCTCTCTCTCTCTCTCTCTCCCACTCTCAAAAAGTAATAATGGCCCCGTGACGCCGCATATTAACGCCTAATGTGACCTTCTTCTACCACCACTACGACGTATCTTGATGTATCGTTTTGCGTCAAATTTTGCGTCATTGCGGGTGTCATAATTCTTTATTATCGCGTTATTTTGTGAGGCGGAAACCGATTTCGCAAACGTCTAATGGGCAGATATATATTTAACGCTGAATGGCCTTTAATAACGCGGAAGAGCCCCCACAACAGTTTTGCAAGAAAAAGTGCATCACCAAGATGTACTACAAAGGCTCTGTGAGGTTCAAAGGGTTCCCACTATTTTAAAGTACACTGTGGTATTGAATTAACTGTGCAGGGAATCAAGAGCCTTTGATTGTTTTAGTCATCATACTCTTGCACATATAAAGTGTGCTCTTACGTACAGAGATTGCCTCCATAAAGCCATTAGGTGTCTCTATACACTCCTTCAGTCCTAAGGAGAAGTCTTTGCAAAACTATCTGGGCGGAGTCCTAGACGCCCCGCGAGGATATAAAGATGTCTGCCTCAAGGTGCAAAAAAAACTTCCAACGTCGTTAAAAGAGCTTGTCCAGTGCAGGATTGAACCATTTTTCACGCTGCTTCTGATCGTTTTTCGTTGTTTAAATAAACTTTTGCTTGCACACAACAATTCTCGGGCTATTATTCCCGGGGCTTTTGGTAGTTTTAGGCTTGAATTTCACAAGGCTTTTCAGCTTGTGAAGTGCAAATTGTATTCTAGTCACGTTTTGCATTTGCTTTTCGCTCATGTTGAACTAGGGTTGCCAGTTACACAACAGAACGTATTCTAGTATATAAGCAACATAATGATAGCTATAATAACCCCTTGTGTTAACCCTGTAAAATAGTGTAACACCGTGACAGCCTAAAGCAAGAAAAAGCTATTAACATGATGCTTTTTACAGCGGCGATAACACAGTATATTTACTTGACAATGATTTAGGCCTCTGTTTTGAGCACGGGAAGAAGGGAAACTTTTTATGATTTATTTAGGGACACAAAAGTTGACCCAGGGGAGAGGTAGAGAAAAAAGTGCTTGTTACATATAAATTTCTCGACCTCTCAGGGGAAGGAAAACTTGTTGTAAGGGAGACAAAGGATGGAGCAGGGTTGCCAGTTTATGAAATTTATGTCATAAATAGAATATTGAGTTAATTCTTTATACGTTATTCATCATTTATTAAATAGAAACAGGAACTGGCTGGCATTATTATACACCATTATTAGGGTTACTTTGAGTAAACATTTAAGATACATTGTACTGTACCAAGATCTATGAAGCATCATAAAACTAACTGGCATCCCTAAATACGATCTTTTTCCCGTCCTTGAAGACTGCTCGCGAGCAAGAAGAAAGAAAATCCCCTATTTTGCACAAAAGACGCGCCTTGCTGATATGACTTCCAAAGAAGAAGATAAATTATCTTCTCATTATCACAGATTGTTCCGAGGATAATATTTTTTGCCAACATAATTCGTGACCTGAATTCGGATTTCCGCTTCAGAAAATGCACGAGAAAGCTTCCAATACACACAGAATCTGGGATAATATTTACCACATACAGATAATTACAACTGGATGACTCAGTTTCTTTCCCGACGTCAAAGATGGCATTAAGACTTTGAGATTAAAAGTTAATGCATATTAGCTAATATCAAAGTTTAATTTCCCCCGTGGATTCATGAACGTAATAAAGAAAGTAGAGCGGGTGCAATTTCCATTTTTTGACAAAATGAACAGTGAAATAAATTCTTTTCCTTCTCTGTCCCTTCTCTTTTTTCTTCTCCCAAGATATCTCCCAAGGGAACCTTTCCTTTCTCCTCCACAGACGAAGAGACCAAAAAAGGCCACTTTACAAAGCGCTGTCAAATGTCATTTCCACAAAAAGAGAATTTCCTTGTGTGTGTTGATACAACAAACGTCTCTCCTGCCTAAATTATACAGCGACGGAATGAGAAAAAAGGACACAAAGATGAAACAAATGTTTAATATAATCGTTCTGGGTCAAGGTTTGTGTGTGATGCGGGCTTTCATATTTGTGTTGGCAACGGAAGAGAGAATGCAATATCGTAAAAAGGAGATATTATGGATACGGCAGAAAATGCTCATGATTCTCTCTCTCTCCTCTCTCTCCTTCCTCTTTCTTTCTTTCTCTTTCTTTCTTTCTTTCTCTCCCTCTCTCTTTCTCCCTCTCCTTCTCCCTCTACGGTATTTTATAGCTGTTATTATTATTTTGGGTTATTGCAGCATTACGTCTAAATGTCAGCGTGAAATGTTGTTGTAACGCTCATATCTTACTTGCGTCCAAATATCGGTTTCTCCAAGGTACACAAAACAAATCCCATGATACAATGAGCTACAAATGTATATTCGGCATTCCAGCTCGTTGATTTCTCCTCCCTGCAAAGTCGCTTTTTACGACTTGTTTCCCCGCGATTTGCATACAATTCCGACTTCTACTGTAAATAGCATCGCTGTTGTATCGCTCTAGTTGCTACGAATAAAGAAAAAGACTTTCTTATCTCTCCAGCTCTTCTTTATATTCCAAGGCTGTGTAGAAAAGGGGATTTTCGTTCCTTGAAACTACTCAGCTTTTAATGTCTCATGCGCTGGCGGGGGGCTCTCAGGGCTGAGGGGACAAGACTGTATAATGGTACAGCACTTAATGGCCAGAAAGAGCGAGATCCATTTAAAACGGGACAAGGCATTGTCTCTGCTTTGCTCTTGGGGGTTTGTAAGAGCTTGTTTAAAAGGATAAAGCTGCATAATATGGAGCAAGAGATTAGTCATCCTTAAGTATAATTCAACTGAAAAGAAAGACTCAATTTTAACATTTAATGTCCAACAGTCGATTTTAGGTGGTAGAATATTCCAACTATTTCCTCATTTAAATTCCAGAGAGAGGGAATGGAATAAAGAAAACTGAAAGCTTTCCCAAGTTCTCCTTCAGGTGGTCTTAATTCCCTCTCCTCTCATTTTCCCAGAGAGCGACTTTTCCCTTCCTCTAATTCCGGAAAGCCTTTCAAGGTCTCCTCCGATAAGAAAGATGTTTCCGGAGCCCAACTCTCCGCCACAAAACCAAACTTTCATCATCATCAAATACACAAAACTCGAAAATCTCTGAGGGGAAGTTTTCTAGAGATATAACAATATTTTGTCCTTGGTCTCGTTCTGTGAAAATTGAGATACATCTGTTCGGTGGAAAACTCATCTGTCGGATGAAATGTTCCCACGAGTGGATGAGTGGGTTGACAGACGCTGTTAATATAGTTATATGCGGGTCTAATTGTGTTGCCAGACGCGATTAACATTACTTCATATTAATTTTACGAAGCAGTAATTATAGCACTACTGTGGTGCATGTAATTTCATTGTTCTATATAATTTTGGTTACATGCCGCTGCTGGCCGAACACCATCTTGACCAATTCTACTAAATTAGCAAAGAGTAAAAGCTATTTTTTAATATTTAATATTTATAGATGGTTTAACATACATTCCATGTCCGGCCCGTCAGTTCAAATATTAACGTTAAATTGAGACAATTTAACATGATTGGGTCAGCAGCGTAATATTAAACTTTGTGCACTTCAGAAGGCTTAATTTGCTTTTGAGTGTGTTTTTAGCAGCAAGCTTCTTTCCTCCACCATATTGCAAAAAAGGTTCTTTAGCAGCAGTGCAAATGTAGGGAGGAGAGTAGTTCCTAAGATGAGCATGAAGGAAAGAAAGAAATGCTCTCCATGAGAGGAAAGATCTATTGAAGCTACTCTGTCTTTCAGGGATGCCACTCTCTTAAATGACCTGGAAAAAAACTTTGCAAAATATGTAAAATGTCCAGCCTATGAGGGGGAGTCATACTGTCATACTAGTTTCTCTCATTAATGTCTAAGTGATCTCAAATTTACATGTATCAGAGACAGCTTTTAATGTATATATATATTTATATAGTGTTTTTTTACAAACTTAACAAAGTGGCATCCCTATCTCTTCCATTTCCCATTCGTTTCACTTCCAATTTCCCCATTTTCACACCCATAGACCCGGTCAGAGAAAGAGAAAAGAGAAAAAGAAAAGAGTGGGAGAGAATAAAACACTTAGACACAGCCTGCGAACGAATAAATCAACTTCTTCTGATATAAATCATGCCATCTGATTCTCTTGAAATGTTTGTTATAATGTCAACACTGTCATGGCATTGAACCAAGAATTCCATTTAAACTATTCATTCTACAAGGACGGGTTGAAATCGATTTCCTTTTTTCATTTGCTTGTCGATCGCGTCTCTTCTTCTATTTTCCATCTTCTTCCAGTCAAAGCCTTTTTTCCTCTTCTTCCAACATTGCTGAAATTGAGCATCTTCTTCTCTCAGAGGAAGTAGAGCTTGAAGAATTGAAAAAAATGAAGCCCGTTTCCCCCTTTGAGCAAAACTTTTACTATCTTATATATAATATTATTTCTCCCCTCTCTCTCTTTTGAGTAGTTGACAGTCTTGGAAAATGGAGTCTTCTTCTAAAGTTTGCACTGTGTGTGCTCGGGTTAAAAGGAGGAGAAACATGATATGCTCAGCATGCAAAGGAGTGGAAGAAAAAGTATTAGCAAATATAATCTAGGGCGAAGCCCCTATTTGACGAAGGACTGCAGTTTTCAGAGGGATCTTGTTATGACAGCACATTAGGACGTCGTTTCAGATGGGGGAGAAGGAGGTTAATATGAGCAAATCCGGTTTGTTTTAAACCTTAACCTTTTAACGTACTATAATCTTACAATTTATCGTGCGTTAAAGAGAATTTCCCATGAAACACAATGTCCTGTTTAAAATAACTCTTGGAAAACAGCCCCATTAATTTCGATCAGATCATGTTTCCTATACATGTAATTATCGTTTCAGGAATGTATTTTGACTCCACCTTAAACAAGAATTGACGGAAGATATGCATATGATTATACAACTCATGTTAAACAAAGGTTCACGCCTTCATAAGACGTTTATTCTCCGCTTCTGGGCTTGAATAATGGATATTTTCTCTTCAGCTTTTACGTTAATTATGGAAAGATTAAAACCGTACTTTTTGAGCTGTTATGCAACTGTAAAAATGCACCATATTGGCCACGAAATGTGCTCTGTAATCCCGAATTCATTTCACAATATGGTCATTAACAAAAGAAGAACTCTATGCGCGCATTCAAAAGAGCCGTCAAAAAACTTTGAAAAAGCTTCAATCCGTCCGAATATAATTTAGATGTCATCCAAACTTTCCATTTTTGGTGGAGGAAAAAAAGAAGCTAAAGGACACTTTTTATTTAACATATCAGGGATGCCAGTTTATATTCAGTAAAGCATATAGCAAATACGCTTAATTAACGGTCCATTGTTAAAGTTTCCTATAGAACATCAGGGATGCCACATTTAGTTCAGTTAATAAATATGAACAAATACCAAATATGATTCAAGCAAATGAATGATCATTTTACAACTTTAACTTAATACAGTTAAATATATAACAGTTAACTCTATATTGCTAATACAATGTCATCCCTTGTTCCCTTGTTCTATCAACGCTGCTACTTTTTCTACTTCCTCCGAGGATTTATTTATTCCAGTGAAAGTTGCCTCTCGGAGAAAGAAGAAGAATTGTTAACGGCTGACGCTGCTAGAAACGGAAGAGACAAGAATGGACAAGACATGGATTAAGGCACATCATCCAGTCAGGCCCATTGTGCATACACGACCCAAAAAGGCACTAAAAGCTATCACTGTAGCAATATGGAGCTGAGGCCTGCTGCTGATTGCATTAGAGGGCTCTATTGGGAAATATATCAATGAGTCAGCGAGACTTAATGAAAGTTGTTTTATTCTCATATATTGGCATGGGAGTCGCAGCATCTGATATCCCTTTTCCGAGTATCATTGAATGTAATGTGTTCAATATCACTGTCATTGCCCCCGTGAGTAAGTAACGCAGCTCTCTATGGGAAAATAGACGCACGGTGAAACTTCTACTTTGCCGGAACAGATGCCTTTGTTTTGTGAGCATTAAACGGACACCTTGATTAGTACTTTAAATAAGGTTTAATGCCTCTATTTTTGCACATTTAACGCTAACAACCCTAATTCCCGTCGTCGTCGTCGTCTTTTCTTCCAATGTGTCCTCCAGCAAAAGAGAACTTTCCTCAGGCCAGACGTAAATAGGAAACAGGATTTTCAGCAGCACCCTTTTTTACTTTACTCCGATCCTCTTTTTCCCCACTCTGTATAACTTTCAATTTCAATAACAGGTGTCTGTGTACAACAAAAACGGCGAGGCCTGGAAAGCATGTTATTGAATTATATGCACTAAACAAGACTTTATAAATGACGTCAAATGTGTCACCGAACAAGGACCACCTCAGAGCAGCTCCTCTGTTTCCGTTTTCTGGGGGATAATTAACAGCTGAGTTTAAACAGCACGTGATCGTGTTTAGCCTCAATTCACACCCTGAGTTCCTGAAGCTGCATAGTGCGAGCATAGAGGGGGTATTCATGCCAAGGAATATACGTAACGATTGATGATGTAAAGGAGTTATAGTGTATAACTTTACTCTATAGCTCTACTTTTAGTATCTGAGAGTTACAGTATATTTACTCTTCTGTTAGTATTTAAGAGCACTGCAGCTGTGAAAACTAAAGTAATCTCATTATTAAGAGAAGCTAGAAGTGTATATTTGTATCTTAGATTAGAAATAGTATTGGTTTGCTCATAGTTCACCTCCAAAGTTGTTTATTTCGAGTGTAATCGATAATACAGAAGAAGGCTTTTAGAGCTGATGGCAAACAGAAAAAACACTCGATCAATTATTGATGCCTTCAATTTCCTTCATACTCTCCAACCTGGAGAGAGAGATCTTCAATTTGATCAGGTCCGTGAATCAACCTTTAAAATGCACTTTTATAGCACTATTCTCCGGCTCTAAACATGCAAGAAGCCCTCTCTGAATATGTGATGATCAGAAGGCAATTAAATTCGTCAAGCCCAAGTCGTGTGATGGAGTTTGAAGTGAGAGAGAGGCTAAAAATGGGCTGGAGATGTATCTCTACTCAAGGCTTTGTCACGATCTGAGTCGGGTTTCTAAAATACAATTCAATGTATGGTATGTTTTTTAAAGGTGCTAGCTTGTAGTGTAGTGAGATTCTTACTCAAAGTCAAGAATATGGAAGTGTTAAAACTTACTTTAAAGGTAAGGTTCGTTTTTAGTAACCGGGCCGGACCAACAAGAGTGAAAGTGACTCTCCAGCAGTACTTTTAAACCGTAGAATGTGTGTTTCGTCAAGGAGGGAATTTGCCAGATTCAAAATCGGGACAAAATCGTATCTCTCTCGATCTCAACGATCTGAAGAGAGAAAAGAATTTGTTCAATGCTCGATTGACAAGCGAAGAAGATTCTACTTTTTTTGTTTTACAATGATCATAATCATCTTCTTTCAAATCATGATGTTGTTTCTCTCTCTCTCTCTCTCTCTCTCTCTCTCTTATTGCACTGTGGGTTTCGGTCGGTGGTTGATGGGGGAAAGTAGGAGAGCATTAACTAAAGAGACTTTGAGGTTGTGTAGAAAGTATTTTGTAGCATCGAATTGTATACAAATATAGGCTTTATTTGCGGTCTGAATTTCTACGAATAGATGCCGGAGAAATGCATGAAAGCATCATAATGACTGAAATGTTCATATGTTTTGCGATAAATACTGACATTGGCAAGCCATGAACCGACATAAAAACACTCATGAATTGTGTATAATGTTTTTTAATTTTAGGGTTTATTATTTGAAACCACTGTGCCAACTTCATAATACAGACTCCAAATGATACCACTGTGCCATCATCATTGTAAAATCGTTCATCTCCATCCGCAATTGTCACCGTTGAATGAATTTTCACGAAAACGTCTCTCTGATGAAAATTTGTTTCAAATGTGTTTTTGCGCCGTTGTAAATAAACACATTGAAGAGAGAAAATCAGCGGAAGCAGTTTTGGAGGACGCAACAAAAACTCGTTCGTATACAATGGAGTCTTGAATAAGGCCAGTGAGTAATAAAATCATTTGGTGCAGCGACTGCGGTTGTGTAAAATTGGAAGTAAATGTGGAATATTCTTGATATTTGATACCTGCCTGCAACATTTTAAAGTTCGTCGTTAGATGTAAATATGCAAAACTGTAGATTTGACCACGTATGTGTAAAAGCAGAAAGAGAAGAGTAAGTAATGATAATTAAAGAGGTTTCCCTATCCACCCTCTAATGATAATATGTTTAATCAATACAGACAAAAGAACACTCCGTAATAAGACAATAATGCAATTTTAAATCCTCTTTTAACTGACACAGTTGTAATGACATTTAAAGCCACATTTGAATAGACAGGTACTCCAATATTAAATTATAAGCTACTTTTAACGGACGTTCAATCTTTAAAGTGATGCAACCCTGGGTCAAAATTCTCTCAAATATATGTCAAACAATTTCCCTCTCCCATCCATTCAACACCAATGTCACGCCAATTTAACCTTCCACAAAATGACTCATTATAAAATTAGCCTCAACCATGCAGCACACAATGTCGTAACACACAAAACAGGACAATTTCAAACAGGTTTTATCCACATGAATCACGCTTACCTTGAAAATGAGCATTAACTGATGACAAAACAATAACTTCACAGACACCAAACCACTATTTAAATTCAAATTTCTTTCACTGAGTAAAATGTGGTCTGCACAGACTGAGTTCGTTCGTTCGTTGTTCTCTCTCGGCACCACAGTCAACTGAAAGTTGTTTTGCTCAGCAGCCGCGTGCTCTGCTGTGTGCCTGTGGTGTGAGTGAGTGCGTGGAAGCGGCCGCTGCCTTCTTGTACTTACTGCTCTGCTTGCCCGACGGCGACGTTGTATTCGTGGGGAGAGGTTTCTAAAATGTTATTTTCTGCCAAACACTGAATATGTCTGATTCTTGTACAGGAACTGGATGTTGTTGCTTATGCTGAATCTCAAGAGTCAATATTAGATACTTTGCAGGCATTCTTGTTGCTTTAGAAACCGGGCCCGTCCAAGTTGGCCTCCTTTTTCCTCTTTCAACTCCAGCATCCAGTTCTTCTCCTTCTTGCACTCACTCACTTTCTTTCTCTCTTCCTTCTGCGCGCGTGCGCGTCTTGGTGGTGGTGGCGGTGCTATATATATCACATTGCACTCAGCTGTGGGGGTTACACCTTGGACTCTTTGTATGTGCTCAAAAGTCTTTTTAAACTGGCCACTACTGTGCGCACACATAATGGGTATACTCCAACAATGTAGATAAAGAGCCTCTCTTCAAAGATGAGGGATATAGGTCAATGTTATGCATTTTTATGCCCGGTTCAAAGGGCGAAATGTCCTTGTAGGTTGAAACCAAACGGTTTTATTGTCTTTGGGAAATTGCATTTTCAAGACCACCCTACATTGGAAGAGTATAATGCATGCAGAAAAGGATGCCTTTGATACATGCGAAATGCTCATAGCAGCATAGTTTAAAAAGGTCTAGTAATGTCATTATGAGTATATTTCATCCAAGCCATTGTTCAAAAGTAAGTATCAAAGACATCCCCAAGACAGGATGGAGGGAAAAGAAAAGAAACTCGCTCGCAGGAACTGCAGTGAAATGAAAAAAGTAATAATAAAATAATGCTCGTCATCCTATGAAGACAGAGAAAGAAAGAGTGGTGGGATCTCCAAAATCCTCATCAGCGTTTAATATACACCTTATTTATCCATTTATAACCATTTTGAGGGGCGTAAAATATGATCAATCATAACTTTAAGAGTAGCCAGTGATGCATTTAGACATCTCCAAAAGCCTCATCAGTATATTATACACTTTATTTTGCCATTTTATAGCGGATAAAATATGATTAATCAGAACGTTTATCATTTATGTTAGTGTTGAAAAAAATAAAGCGAATACATGTAGCAGTGTTGGCTTAATACTGTAAGTCTTATAATAAAAGTGCAAGAAAACAGAGCTCAAAAAGATTCTTTTATTTCCCTCCTTGTTCAGACAACAAAGAGAATGATGAAGAAGAAAAGTGTGTATGTGCCAAACCAGAGCTCAAATAAGAACCTCATTCACACACTACAGACTTAGGCGGGGTTATTGCGTTCATACATTGTACACGTTATTAGCACACTGAGCATGTCTCTACAAACCTCCGTATTTTATACTGATACGAATCTGTCTGCGGTTTGGTACATAAAATGCCGGAAGACTTGGAAGCGAAGAAAACCTTTTTTCGGTTATAAATTGATCTATATTTTGTGCGGTTTTATTTGATGGATGTGCGTGTGTGTGTGGTATATCAATTAACTGTGTCCTGTTTAAGGCCTCGAACGTATAGTGTTGTGTATTATTACATATGTCCTTCACGTTCGCGCGGCGTGCGGACATACGAAGCTAGGCATAATGTAATGATGGAATCATGGTGTTATTAGGGATGCGTGTAGCGTGGCAGAGAGAGAGAGAGAGAGAGAGAGAGAGAGAGAGAATTATGATGATAATGTAAACATATTGTGTACTGAAGGGATGGAGGCCCCTCCAGGCAATGTATACACTATAACCTAGGCAACAGTTTGAGAGTAATATGTGTTATTTGTGTTGAAGAGTACAATGCATTCGTAATTTGAGTGCGTTTATAATGTCGTGGGAATTAAAGTTGCAATTTTTAACCACTTATTGTTATGCAAAATGTCAGCAACAGAAGCAATTAGTCATGCAGAAAATGACTTAAATGCTTAGCTAAGTTCTCATATGTTGCCTCTCCTGCCTTAGTCGTGACGCCCGATTTATATTATTATTATTAATCTGAATAACGTCTATTCCAAATCCTCGCAGCTCCTGAGTTCTCACGATTAATGGCATTACAATTCAGATGAAGCAAAAACGGTGCTTTTTATAGGGTTGACAAGAGAACCCAACTAAAATTTAAGTCATTGTTTCCTAAGTTTTGTCGGGTTAGAAGGTCCATTTAATATATTTCCTCATTCAAACTGTTGCATGCATTTTGATGGACGATTATTCTGACGCTTTTTATGCATATATTGTGTTATTATCAATCGCTAACGAGCTGCAACATGTCTGATACAGTTACACCGATCCAATATATCTCTTACCATACCAATCAAGATTGAATAGTCCATTTAAAGTTTAAAAGATAGGCAAAGAACAATGGAAGATGGAAGAAGGCAGATCATGGTATAAGGTTGTTGTTGTTGTTGTTGTTGTTTTGGCTGCACATAATCAAGAAAATATGGTGGCAGACACAATTTAATGATTTACGAGGGTTGAAAAGTCGTGATCTGTCAAAGAATGGATCTTAAAGTTGGGTATGGCAATGATGGCTGTAGCCAATGAGATTCACTAATGCTTAGAAGTATTAGTGAAACTCATTGGCTGCAGCAAAGAGGTTAGAATATATATTCCTACTTCTATGGGCTGTAGTAACTTCCTTGGTACTATAATGTAATAACTTAGTCCACCAAAAGAATAGAATTTTCATTATTTAAATCATGCAGTAAATATTTGTGTTATAAGTGTTCTATTTGAAAACAGCCAAAAAAATAAATAACTATATGAGTAGAGTATTGCTATTTGTGTTATAAGTGTTCTACTTGAGAACAGCCAAAAATAAATAAATGAATGAATAAGAGTATTGCTTGGACGACAATGTGTCAAATCTGTCTGAATTTGAAATACTTTAATAAAGCAGGACAATAATCTTACTTTTGAATATTTTACATTGCTGTGTTCCAAGTTAATCTACCCAAGTACGCATCTCATATCTCAGAATGGGACTTTAAACCTGCAATGAATCGAGCAACAGCAGCTTCGGTTCTATTATTTTATCTATCACGCGTTCGTCGAACAAGAAGGTTGCAATAAACGCGCTGAGCTGACTTCTTCTTCTTATTCGATCTCCTTCTTGGTATTCTCTTTAAAAGGGGATATTTTAAAAGTCAAGTGCATGATGCAAAACGAAGCCTTGAAAGCTGCTGTGGGGTTGAAGAAGGGCTGCCATTTTGTTTGTTAAGAGAACATATATGAGATTGTCCATGAGCATAATTTAAGACCATTATCCACTATTAGTTTATTTATTATTTTTTATCTGTTTGTTGAGTGGCAACCCTGAAAAGGCAACATTTTTGTCGTGAGAAGATTAAAATGCGGGAATCCTCGCTACCTTCAAAAAGCATTTTTCATATGTATTTTCCCCCGCTACCGCTCATTCTTCTCCCATCTTCTAGACTTATTACACCTCATTTTGCCCCAAAATTGCCCATTCTTCATGTTTGAACGAATCCTTTGCGTACTTTTTTAATACTTGAACGTCCCTGGGAGAAAAAGTTAGTTGGCTTTAATTTTTAAGGATGGGACATTTATATTCTCAGTTGAAGATAAACATTATTTAGCCATTCAATGGCAAGTATAAAATGGTGCCCATAGGTTCTAACAAAGTTCGTTCAAAGTTTATGGTGAAGACAGCGCTATATTGCCTTGAAAAATAGGGATAGAATGGAGAGCTGCTCTTAAAAATGGCCAAATGGCCCCATCTATAACTTTGCTCACTCACAGAGAAGTGGCTCCTTCTCCTCCCGTAATATAGAATGTGTGTTATAGGACCATACATACGAATCTGAGCTCGGTTACTTGGGTGAAAACGAGGATTTTCACTTGCTTGTATTGGTCGTTTAAAATGGTTTTATGTCCGTTCTTAGAAGAGAACGCCGCCAAGTTTTGTTGCAGCAGGCAATTGAAGAAAGTCTCCTTAAAATTGGCTTTACAGCTCAGGCTGAAGAGAAATATAGTTATGGGTTTGGCAACCTCTATCTTATCTCTGGTTGTACTGATCACATCACTTTGGTTTAGATAATCACAATGAAACGTTTCACAGAAGTTGTCAACTGTAAGAGACAGGCAGGACAGAATATGCAAGCATTATTCATAATCAAGAAAGAACGAAAAAAATCAACGGTGGTTTGATGTAGAAAACGTTTGTCCCGGTTATGATAATAGTTGACTTCAGTCAGTCCGCCATTACGTCTTAAACCATATCATGAAGTCCAGTCTCCCTGAGCGGACGTGCCTATCAATTATGCATTTTAATTCATCTTATCAGTCATAAACCATATCTAAGCAAGTACGGACAGAACCATGTTCATGCTCGTGTTGCTCACGCTGCTCATCGTGGCCATGTCTCACCTCAGACCCCGTGGCAGCAACTACTTCCACGGGGCGCACCAGGACGACCTCATCCAGCAGGACGACCCCGCAGCCGACACCCCCAACTGGGCCGCCCACATCGCCAAACTGAACCGGGACTTGGACGTGTACATGAGGGACGTCGAATCCGTGGAGCACATCAGGGACATGGCCGTTCTGAGGCTCAACTCGCTGAGAAGGAGGTATGCCAAGGTAAAAGATAACACAGGTCTAGCCAAGAGGATCAAGGTCAAGATTGACAGGTTGGTCTGGAATTTCATTCCCAGGGCTGAGCGGTTGCTTGAAGATATGTGGGCGTGGCATGAGCAGATGAGGAAGATGATTGAGGATAAAGTGCGGTTTTATGGGGTCTGGGATGGGTTTTATGTGGAGCATTCAGACTTGTAATGTGTGCAAATATATAGTTAATACAGATAGTCAAGAAGATGTGATATAATAAAGTTTAATTTGTGCTGTGATAGTGTTTCAAGTATATGTTTTGTGTGTTTATTGAACTCAAACAAACCATCATGCAGTTTTATTGTGTACAAGTTATAGATAATACAAATAGTCAAGAAGATGTGATTTATAAGAGAGATTTATCTAAATGTGAAGTAGAAATGTTATATTGGCTTATGTCATTCAAGCAACCAATACTAAAGTACTGATAAATACTTTATATACACGTTACAATCAGAATATATTTATATATAATATATAAATAATGTATCAACAGTATCATTCACATTTCAGTGCTCTATGGCGCAAAATATTTACTTTTGAACTCACGCAACCCTTCTTGATTCAATTTGCCAAACCTTGGTACCGCTACAGAAACCCTAATTAAATATTATATAGGTCATACGATGCTACTTAACTTCTAAACGCCTTGATCTATATCAGAGATTTACTTACTACCGTATACTAGGCTCGATCATGCCTAGGTCCATTTTGCCGCAAGGGAGATTAGAACTCCGAATTTCCTTCATTCCGGAGTATGGCAACTTATAAGTTTCAGCGGCACGGCCCCCTATATGCTTATAGGGAAATACGTCACAAAAAAACTTATATTTCAGTTATATGAATGATGACAATAATTTTCGTTCAGTTTAACACAGATGCATAAATTTTATCAAGAAACCCTTGAAGATTTATGCTAAAACATTGTATAAGGTACGTATAAGGTTCGTACCAAGGACTTTTAATAAAATTTAAAAGTCCTTGCTACGTTCCATTAGCTTCTAGGATTTCCTGATATTTTTACGTGTATAATATCACTTTTGAGACTGGGTGTCTTTTGATTCCAGTTAACAAGCACATTGGTCTGGTCAGGGGTTAACAAGCCACCTGGCTGTAGCAAAGGCTGAATCCAGTGTGGCCAGCAGCAGGAGCAGCTGTAGTTACCGTTGTAATCCTGAATGGAGCCGTGCCAGCTAAAAGAAAGATCATTCATAGCAAGGCTTCAAAGTATTTTGCATAATTGCTTACTGACGACTCCATTTGCCACCTGTCCGGCTATCTCGTTAAACACGGATCCGCAGAGGAAGACGTGTCCAGGAATGCCCACGTAGGACGCGGCGCAATCGACATTGCCGCTCTGAAATGCAGATCAAAAAACTATATTTTCTTCAATTATGAATCATTACTAATGTAATAAAAATTCTACTAAAATGTCTAAACTTTAAGTATTCTGATGCTTCTTGATATTGTACAGGGTGTTGACCCAAATTTGTCCGCGACTTTTGAGGGTCTTTATTTTCATATTTTTGTTAATAAACCCAGCCTCATTTTTTCAGAGGTATTAGATACATTAATATTCTCCATGTTTTATTAAAGTCATTTCCCTCTAACTCTACGCATATTCTCGTGGAATCAGGTTTAAGAGATTGGCCTAGATTTCTCCCACGCGGATTCATTAAAGGAGAAAAACGAGAAAAATTGGGTTTAGGCTGGCATATCTAAGTTCCTGGACCTAGCCAAACCGAACACTTATATGTAATACTAGACCCTTAGAGGTATCTTAACCAAAATTTACATGCACTTGGCTAGTCTTCTTCATGCTCATATTCTCTTGGAGATTTTCAGTTATAGTACATTTTGCCTTTAAAAATGGCCTCCTTTAATTGAGTTGTAGAGCATGTATGAAACATATTTCTTTAATAAGTTTTAGTCTGATATAACAGAAGGCAGTGCGTACAAAATCATATTAATTTTTCAGGGCATGTTGTGAAGGCAATTTTTAATCAATCAAGCATGCCATAAAGTCTTGAAAATGTGTGAAATTATTTCGCACTTTTCTGCCTTTAACTTCAGTTTTAAGATAAAAGTATATAATTAAGCCCAAAATAAATTTCCGCGCATGAAAGAAGGCATATTCAGGCAATTACTCAAGAAAACATGAAGCTCTAGCTCCTTTATAGCGGAGTTGATGTGCATGATCTTAGGGCTGGCAAAGGAGGAGAATTGACTCTCTGTGAGGCCACCTACAGGCCATATTAATAGAACTAGAACTTTAAGGTTTTCCACCATGGGAGAGAATGAATAGTTTTCAAAGTTTTATTACATAACTGTATGTAATTTACATACGAGGAGCCTCCTATATGCAATTTACTACAAAAAAGTTGTAGCGGACAAATTTGGGTCAACACCCTGTACTACCCAAACATACCTTTCCCTGTTAAAGTCAACTGTATCCAGATTATAACTTTTGCAATAGGTAACCCATTGATGTACGGTATCATTACCACCATCAGTAGACACAACCCCGCTAAACATAGCCACACGGACAGTGTAAATCTGGAAACAACTGCTAACCAGAAAGGAACTGGACTGGGCACAAG
>LR138717.1:2412-16899 GCA_900659605.1 Tisbe holothuriae | reverse complement strand
TAAATTTTATAGCATCCCTAACTCAAATTCTGCTCAAACAGCTCGCTTAGCTACGCAAACGTTGCGTCAAGATCTCTTCTCTTTTTTCTGATGCCTCGTCTTCTCTTTGTGTTGTTGCAAGCAAAGAATCGAAAAGGTCTCCAAAGCCGTAAATGGATTCGCCTTGGCATGATTCAGTTACACAGAGACATGAAATGATTGAGGGACACAAAACAGGAGAAGGAGGGGAGAAAAAGTTTAACCATGTCACGACATGTGACAAGAACTGAAGAGGAACTTGGCAACAGTTTTAATGTACTTTGAAACCACTGTGGCTACAACTTTAATGTTCTTCTAGATACATCCACTGTATATAACTAATTTGAATCCAGTTTTCAACTCTTTTTAGACCACTGTGCAGTCTTACTGCAGTTTCAAGAGTTAAAGCGCACATCGCTCCTCATTAAACCTCGCATACAGACGGTTTTATATGCAAAGGCTCTTTTTAAACCACTTGGCACGTGCCCACTAAAACCCCCTTCAAAGCGGTTGCAGAAAAGTCATGATGGTTGTCCAGGATTTGTAACTGTTTGTTGAAGGCAATTTAATATTAACTTTGTATATTTCAAAGTCATATAATTGGCAACCCTTTAATACCACCTAGCTAGAATGCCAAACAGCACCAATGACTTGAAAGTCAATCCCTTGCTAAAATGACACTTTTTCAACCATTTATGCCAAGAATAATTACTTGCCTATTACAATCCACGCAAAAAGGATAAACTGTGGTTTAATGTATGTTTTTGCCAAGATATAATAATCCTTCATAAGAAGTCTCGTTTTTGAGACAGTCACATCTGTCAATATTTGAGACGACAAACTGAAAGGAAATGCAAATATGAGACAATTCACTTTCGCTTTTGATTTCATTGCTTATTTAGGAAATGCCTTTCCGGCTCCTACAATAAGAACATAGTACGAGATTTAACTTGAAACATTTCATTTCATGTTTTTGCAACGTACTTGAAACATTTCATTTCATATTTTTGCAACGTAGATGTCAAATCGAAATATACGAACTCGAACGCCTTTTATGCAAAGACACCCAATATTCTTTCATGGTCAAAAATCAAGTTTAAAACGGTTTCGATTCAAACATCAACCCAGACATGATCACACATACGTTAAACCCGCAACAATCTTGATCTAGACACCATTCTACGACCATATGAGCTGTTGGAACTCTGGAAGGAATTGCAAGCATTCTTTTGTATTCCGTAGGCGAGCAGTGGAGACAGGTTTTTCCTCATTGTGAAATGTCCTCTGCGATCCTCCATATAAAGAGCTTTTTGAGCACAGTGGTTTGAGACTAATATAGCTTTTGAGTGTGCAAGACCCACTGTGTTGAGTTCGTATTTCTGCCAGGTTTGGGAGCAGCATGCAGATAAATTGAAATGATTACCTTTGCAATTTATAAAAGGAGGCCAAAAGAAGGGTTCGGACAGCGGGATATTTATCCTTGCACGTTGCCCAAAAACCGATACCGGTTTTCTGTCTCCAGGCAAATTTGCATGGCGTATTTTTGGGAGATTCATTCAGCTTTGATGCAATTTAATGGGTTATATGACTATAATTATAGCTTCTTAGTCATTACTTTTTTCCCTATAACTCAATGAGCCTTTTTCACGATGTAATTAATTAGCTGTGTTGCCTGTGTGTCATCATGAATCTTTTGCAATGAGACAATCCACTCCTACCGGCAGATTAAAGCAGAGAAGAACTTATAGCCACCTAGCAGGCTTCTTTGTGTGAGTTGCTCTGTCTTGCACAAACACACAGTGGTTTTAAATAGACATTCATAATAATAGATTAATATCTTTATAGTTATAGACTTATAGTACTGGTACATGTGGCATTTGAGAATATGATTAAATATAATTTTCCCCTATGGTTGGCCACTGTGCCCATTGGTTGAATGTATGACTCTTAGCTGAGGCAACGGTGCTTATCCCCCTTTTTCGCATCTGCGTGGTGTACGCGACGGAGAGAGAGACCGATATAGCATCATGACCTGTGTTCGGCACTCACACAGGCAGCTAGCAATGCATAAAAGAGAGATTTGAAGCAATGTGTCATCAAACAACTTAAAAGCCAGGAAATGAAGCAGTCTGATGATGATTACAATCTTGGGTAGACTTCATTGGGTCATAAACATGATGAGCGACATACATTAAATCTTTGGCCTGTGTGACCCATTAGAGCTTGGTGCAGCACCGTGTTATAACATGCGCAAAGTGGGATTTTTGGGTCGCCGCGGCCGTCGCTTGGATGTGCCGCGGCAGAGGCGTCGTTACGTGCGGCATGTGTGTGTGCGCGCGTGAGAGCGAAATGTATCTCGTATCAGGATCTCTAGAGAGTGCGATTTGGGTATGTGAAGGTTCAGGGGAAGCATTTTAACTGACAGCAACATTGCTACCTTTCATTTATACTCTCATGTTGTAGAACAAGATTTCATATTCCATTGCAAGATTTCAAAGTTTTATTGAAAGGTTTGGTGGTAGATCTGAAAAATTAATTAGCGGTCAAATAAAATTTCGTTAGCATCACCTCAGCCGGCTGAGTTTCAAATGCTCATCCCCCTTGTTTACCTTATTTTGCACTTGTCCGTCTGGGTAGGGACTCCAAAGTAACAATAATGGGATTCATTCTCATGGCAATAGTTGACAACAACTCAACAAGTTAACATATAACTAGCTATTACATTTGCAGCAAAACTTCTCTTAAATACAGTTTATTACCTTTCCTTGCATAATAACCTGATTAAACTTAAATTATCCTGCTACAAGATTGATTTAAAAGGATCCATTCTTGTAACACGTTGTCTTCCCTGTCCCTTTGTCCTCCCGATGGGATCTAATTTTTTGAAGCAGCCTCAGTCAGCCCCGTCTGCCCGGGACCGCACCTACCTCCGCTGACTGAGTGGAACCGAGTTGAGTGTGCACAGCAGCAGTGAGCAGCAGAGCAGCAGCAGCACAACCACTGAGCTGTGTACACTGAGCGCAGGCCTGAGACTGAGCTCACTTCAGGCATTTCCACTACAGCGGCGGCTCGTCTTCTTCTTCTTCTCCTCGTCGTTCTTCTACCTTGTCGTCGTCGTCCTGATTCCACCTTTTAGTTGACCCCCGGAATAGCAGCCGTGATCATCAAGTCAAGAACAGACCTCGTGTAGATTATCTAAAGTTTTCGTGTCTACTGTGCCTCCCACTGCCTGCTCCATCATGTCCACTGTGTCGAACAACGTGCAGGGCGCGAACATCCTCGATGTTCTGAAGAAGAAGATGCGCCAGACCAAGGAGGAGATGGAGAAGTACAAGGAGGACTCGGAGGACATGCAGAGGAAGCTGCAGGTCGAGATCATGAGGAGGGAGGAGGTAAAAAACAAACAGAGAACAACTGAGTAGAATACCACTTGACAAGGTTCAGGAAGCAAGTAGGATCCGGTTAATGATAGTCCCATATTCTGGATAGGCACAGAAAGGGATATCCAATGTTAGCACCATTGAGTGTAATGCAAACTGTCTGTAACTCAATATGATACTCTGGAAGCTATACTGAGACTCACTGTATCAATTGCATTGCATTGCATTGGCAGTGTATGATACAAGCTGGCCAATTATGATATATATGATAAATCTTGGCATGCTTTTTTCATGTGTCATAGCTTAAGCCGGTGTCTGGAAGAAGCCATGAAACTGTCTCCAAAAGTAGCCTTTGCTTCCATAACAAAGAGTGTAGTTGAGTGAGAGTGAAGAAAGGCGAGAAGGCCGTTGGGAGGTCGCCGCCATAAAAGAGAAAGCTGGGCATGCTTTGTTATTATTATTGTCCATATTCTATGGGTGTGGTAGCAGGAAAAGCAACAGACAACCAGGATAAGATCTATCAGGCTGTGATTCATGATTAATTAGATGACGTCTAGGTTTATTCTGATTAAAGTTTGTAATGTAATCTCTGAAATCATGCATAAAACGCCGATAAAAGGCTGATGTTTAAGAGGATCTTTATTTGCAGCTTTGCACGTTGCTTGAATTAAGTTTCTTCTTCAGCTACCGTTTTTATGTCCTGCATAAGCATGTAGTGAGTGAGAGAGAAATCTGGGATTTTTATATTCCAACAGGGAAGAGAGAAAATTGCAGAAAAACCGCAAAGAAAAGTTTGAAGAAGCTCGTTAAGATTTTTCCTCTGCAAACTTTGCCTTGAAATTGCTTCTTAATTCTCATTTGACCCCCAAACTGAACCGTTTTTTTGCGCGGAATTATATCAAATAACAAAAACTACTTTATAGCAGCTGCCTAGCATCTTAAAATTGCCTTTTAGTGAGTCATTCTCCCAGCCCACAGAGCTACTTCAACTGATTTTTCATTTAATATATGCATTTGCCTGTGTGTGTGCAAACCACAGCTAAATAAGAGAGAGAATAGAGAATCCTTTTGAGCTGATTCGACCTGTGTCCTGAGTGTGCTCTTGACTACACGAGCTGCCTGTTCAGGCTGCTGATAAAAGCGCAGGAGAAAAGCCTCCCAGGGTCAAATAAAATCCTCTATCTTGAGACCGGTTCCGGCCTAGGTTGCACATTACAAACATTAGACAAGCAGATGCATTTATAAAACTATTTATGGAAATCAGTTTCAGCATGCGGTCTTTAATAACAAAGGCCTAATGTGTTATAACATCATTAAAGCCAGCCTAAGGTTTGACTCTTGTGTACCGTTGCTCAAGGACATGAACTGAGTTCTTGAATGATGAAGAAACGAGCGTTAATGATCTTTTCCTTGCCCGACGCCGATGAACATCCATGAGGCTCTGTCTGGAAGAAGTTTTGTTTGGATTTGACACCATCTCATGTGTGCTTTTGTAATCACATGAAAAGTTTTGACTGGTCCAACTCATGACCTACTACATTGGTAGATTAGACGTTGTAATAATATAATACTGAACAGTTACATGGCTTGTATATTTCAATATTAGGAGATTACTTTGTAATTCATAATCTTTTTGTAGCAATCTTGTTATACATTTCTTTCAGCAATTCCGATCGTCATCATCGCTACAAAAATGCAACTAGAATGACTTTTCCAAGTTATGATAAAACCCTTATTTGGCAACTTGACTTATTATAACCTCGTGTTCCTTGTCCATAAATTATTAGATGCCCATAAAGCGCATTTGATTCTAACAACACTGCGTAAAGTTTTAAAAGACGCATCATTCTCTAACAATTTGTATTCGAGTGTTAAAAAGAACTAACCATCCGTTTTTCCTCCTTGATTGTCATAGAAATAATAATAACAACCGTACGTTCGCGTATTTTTTCACACACTTTTTAAGTAAGAATCTCTTTCTTTGATGTTTGCGTTCCGTTTTAAGAGCCTATGATTACACTTTCAAACTGAAATATCATGTCTTCAAACATCTCAGAGAGAGAAAAAGTTATCATCAGCATGCAAAGTGTGACGCTGAGAGAGAAAGTTGTGATTCAGATATTTGAATTTTCCCGCCATAATTTCAGGCTGAGGGTGAGGTCGCCGCTCTGAACCGTCGCATCCAGCTGCTCGAGGAGGATCTGGAGCGTTCCGAGGAGAGGCTCGCCACCGCCACCCAGAAGCTGGCTGAGGCTTCCCACGCCGCAGACGAGTCCGAACGGTAAGAACAATGTGTGAAAACAAAACAAACTCATTATAATCTATATTACTTTTAGGTTAAGAGAAATTATATATTTACTAGAATTACGCCAATATTTAAGTAGCTATTCATGTCTGAATATTTAGCGAAATTCAAGCTGAAAATGTTAAACCATAAGATATTTGATTGATTGGCAGTCTTTTCGACGTGTAATCAGCATAATTGTTGCCTTTATAATTTGCAAATTAGAAAAACTCTTACTTCGTCGCGTGAAAATTCTACCGAGAATGTTTTAAAATGTCATATTATTGACGAATTGTTATATAACATTTTCGATATTTGACTCTCAATTTATACACCGGAAGGGAATTATTAGCAGGCTAGAAAATAGAAAAAATAGGTACGCGGCGCGTTGTTGATAACATATTTTACACATAGAAAATACACACAATATCAGTGCAAAATTGCATTGACAAACATTTTAACCCGAGTTTAATAATGTTTTCCGTGTCCTAATATGTTTTTGTCAACCCATAACGAGTTTCACATCCCTAATTTGTGTCTTAATTACCCACCCCGGTTTCCGTTCATATTTGAATTTCCCGCCCTTTTTAAAGGATACGCAAGACCCTTGAGAATAAGTCAAACATGGAGGACGACAAGGCCGCCATCCTGGAGACGCAGCTGGCTCAGGCCAAGCAGATTGCAGAGGAGGCTGATAAGAAATACGAGGAGGTAATTTTTGTTGAACAACCCAACAATAAGGGTTGTGGGGGAAAATTGTAACAAGGCCTCTTCTCTGCTTTAAATGACCTTTGGTTAACGGTATAACAAGTATTATGCTTTATAAAAGGCATATTAATAACTTCTTATACCGTTAACTATTTGGTTAAATTGGGATATTTCACTTTTTCTACTTTCAAAGCACTCTCCTCTCGCGCTGTCTCATCACGGGAATAATTTCTCATGCTAATCTACTGTGTGCAATTAACCACTCACTCCTAGCTGCTAATGACGTCTCATATGTGTGCTTTATTTAATGTCAGACCAGTTTTATACGTTTTTCTAACCTGATATAACCATTTAAACCTTTTTTATACCCTACCCTCACCCACCCCCTCCCTTGTTTTGTTGCCGTGTCCAATTTAGTTTTTGTGAAATTCCGTTTTAACTGCCTCTTTTTTCCATTCATGATTATTTTTACTATTTAGGGTTGGGCTTATTTTCGTACTAGGCGCAAAAGAGCATCAGAGCGAATCACACTAGGCTGTTATGTTCATGTACGAAAAAAGAGAGATCGTAAATTTACGATGCCTAGCAAGTGTAATCAGGGGCAAAATTAAAGGTGATTTATTGGTCAGGTTTTCTTTAGAAAAGCGAAGGAAGGCTTTGTGTATCAATTACAGTGTTTATCAATGCAATATCTTCATATAGCTATTGTGTAAAGTAGTTGTCCTGAGACAATGCCTTTAACATGTCCAGCTATAACCCTTTTTGTCGCCACGCCCATTGTCGTAAAAAGCGTGTTAGGAGACAGAAAACCCTTCTCCGAAGGAATATAAACACGGCTAGTTTTTGTAACCTATATTGCAAGCATGATTTCCGATGGTTCATTCTCGTTTTGGGAGGAGCTGCTCTAAAAAATGTAGATTTTTGTTGCTAGCTGTTATTGCAAAATAGACACTTTTACGTAATAATATTATGGTATAAATATACATTGCATTTTCATCATCGTATCAAAGTGCATTAAATGGGTTTAACCTCATTTGCAGTAGAAATGTTTATACTATCATGGCATCTATTTTACGTAATAAGCCGTTGCAAGTCTCAGCCTACAGACTGAAAATATATTGAAGGTTAAAAGGCGCCAACAAGATTTATTTTCAATAATAAAAAAGAGCAGTTGGCTAAAGCGACGGATTTCAACTTCCTTAAAATCTTTTGTCTTGAAAATTATGTCCCTTTTTTGCACGGAAGTTGACAAAAATGAACCTGATGACGGCTTGTCACTGTGTGTGTGCCTTTAACGCTTAACTGAGTGATTTAATTAACCATCTACACACATACACAGACTACACACACCGCGCGCTATGTTAGGTCAAGTTAGACTCTGCACAATATTTGCACATTCTTCTTCCTACTCTTCTTCAGTATGCGCAAGGTTCTGGAGAACCGTTCCCTGTCCGACGAAGAGCGCATGGAGGCGCTCGAGAACCAGCTGAAGGAGGCGAGATTCCTCGCTGAGGAGGCCGACAGGAAATACGATGAGGCAAGATTGTTTGCTCGGTCTGCATCCCAACCCCCTTAAAAAGTGGTCAGACAACAGATATGACATGTTGTTCTAATCCACATTAGTGCATCCCCCCTTGTTGTTGCATAGTAGTGGTAGCATGTCGAATATTCCCCTATCTATACCTTGAATCCCTACAGAACCCACAAACCCCCTTCCAACAAAAAACGATACAGCCTCATAAGCAAACAAAACCAACCGAAGAAGAAACAAAAAATAGCGCCCTTGAGACGGAATTACAAACGCTCCTTCCTGTCTTCGCACCTCTAGTTCTTTTCTTCCTACTCTTTGCATGTCTTTCTTCTATTATAACCCACCTTTTATACATTCTTAACCAACATCCCATGCTTAAGACTGTTATAATAAGACTATACTCTTACTTTAGGTCGCCCGCAAGCTCGCCATGGTTGAGGCCGACCTGGAGCGTGCTGAGGAGCGCGCCGAGACCGGTGAGTCCAAGATCGTGGAGCTGGAGGAGGAGTTGAGGGTCGTCGGAAACAACCTCAAGTCTCTCGAAGTCTCAGAGGAGAAGGTGAGTCTCACGAGTGATATTAACACTATTATATTAATATTATTATTACAAAACAATTAAAGGTTACAGTCAGTTAAGTCGTTTTTCTATTGGCAAACAAAGTAAATGAATGAAGTCCATGCCATTTTCCTTATTTGCTGTACAAGTGACAATGAAAATCATGTCGTCATGGCAGTCAAATGTACTACAATCAGTTATATAACGCTTAATGATTTCAAAAGTACGTTTCCCTAGCGCAAGAGGCTATTTTTCCCATCGAAATGCCCCTTAATCGCATCTCTTGCAAAATCTGACACACACAAGATACTTATTTTCTTCTCTCATTGCAAATTAAATCGAAAAATAGGCCAACCAGAGGGAGGAGTCTTACAAGGAACAGATTAAGACTCTTACCACCAAGCTGAAGCAGGTCAGAAGAAGGGAGAGCAGTCATTATTGAACATGAGCTCTTCTCTTATTGGATTGATTTTGAGCCCTATTAATACTCTCAAACCTCATTTAAATGAGGCTATTATAATCATTCTAACTCCAGATTTGTGTGATCTATGTCTAACTTCACCCACCCTAAGGATTTCACACTTGTAAAAGAAAGGAAAAGTTTCTTTCAGCCCTTCGGGCCTTTTGCAGCTGAAACAAAAGTTGCCTCACTTCTGGACGTATTTTATATGTCGCCGTAGGGATTGAAATACAAAAGTGCAGTCTTAACGGGCTGGCATAATGACATACTATCATGTCATAACAGTTTCAAAGAAAGACGTTTTGACAGAAAATACCATAAAGGATGCAATTAGTACGACCATCATTCCTTTTCATGACGAATTAAGCGTCTAAAATTGCCAAGAATGAACGTTTTAAGCAGAGAGTACATCTGCATTTCGACTCTTTTAAGCAGGTATACAACAGCCATTCTTGGCTAGAGTTCTCGACTGTAATCGGCAGCAGCAGCAAGCACAGCCATAGCCCCATAACGCATTTAGTATCTCTCTCATTCACCTGTAAACACAAAGAATGCATGGAATATACAGAAAGGGGGGCCTTAAGCAAAGCCGTTAACCTAAGAGGTGAACAAGTCGAGACGAATGATCAGGCAATGTCAAATTACATTTGAAGAATTACAAAAGACTTGCTTCAAGTGTAATTATTGACGGTCCTTTCGATAGTATGAAAGTATCGACTTGTGGTTTGGTAATCTCCAGAATTTTATGTGTTTAATTCATTAATCTTAACACTAACCCGTGTGCATTTTTTCTCCCTACCCTCCGTATATTTTTGCCACCCTCCTCCTACCCTCCGAATAACATCCGACCCCGTTTGCTGTTTGTGTGATGTGTTGACAACAACAGGCCTCCCAGAAGGAAGAGACGTACTCGGAGCAGCTGCGTGTGCTCGCAGAGAAGCACAAGGAGGTGATTTAATAGTGAACATTAATTATTATCAAGCATTACTAAATTGATATTTCAGTAAGTTCGTAAAGTATTGGGGTGTATTTTCCCACATTCAGCTCATTTTCAAGTAATAATGTAATGTCTAAAATTAACATTCTTCGCAAGGACCTATAACTACAAAGATATTATAGCGTTCTTTAAGTTATAGGGTTCTTAAATTTTCGTTTAGTTTGCTTCCTTAGCATTTATTAGTTATGCTTGAATGTTTCTTTTATAACATATTTTGTTCATTTTTCTAATATTGTCTCTTATTAAGTATTACCTTGTCAATAATGCTCCCTTTTCTCCATCTTCTCTACCCCAGGCTGAGGCCCGCGCCGAGTTCGCCGAGAGGTCTGTCCAGAAGCTCCAGAAGGAGGTCGACAGGCTCGAGGGTGAGTCAATTAGCCGTGTCATTAACTCATTATAAGCAGTCTCCATTATCATAATTAACGTCATCAATGTAATAACAATAATCAAAACCGTTTTCTCCTCCTCCCATCTTTTCTACCTTTTCTACATTTCCTCCCAATATTTTACCCTTTTTCTATTTAATACAATGATGTGAATAGACATCTTGAGAGACCAACGGTAATAATATCAGTGTTTTAAACCTATTTAGAAATAGTAACCCTTACTTAGACGACATTAATGCCATTTTAATGCCGTCTGCAGGGCTCCTTTTAACGTAGAAGTTATCCCTTTTATAATAACCTAGTGTTGTTTGATTTCTAACCTATTTTTGCGCGTTTTGCGTGCTTTTTGTGTTCCTTACAGACGATTTCCGTGCGGAGCAGGAGAGGAATAAGATGCTCCAGGACGACATGGAAGCCACACTCCAAGACATTCAGAACATGTAATTAGACACTTTTTAAAACACAATTACACACACATGTTGGGGGAGAGAGAGGATCAGTTTGGTAGTGTTTCATTATGGAAAATGCACAAGTAAGGTTAATTTATTTTATTGTCTTTAGGGGGTTATAGGTAATGGTAAATGTTCTCTCCTGCAATAAAGGGCTTCCAAATCGTCTTAAACATGCATGTCCACATTTAGAAACATGTAGTTAGTTTCCCCATCCTACTATCCATTATATCACTTTTTACTCTTATTCTGGTTATCGGATGGTGTATTCTCTACATATTTCTATGGGTATTTTTGGTATTTCACCGCCTGTTTTCTAAGACTGTTTTTGTGTTTGTTAACGTTTTGTGCTACCTACCCCCAAATAACATTTACCCTGTTTCGCTGGCCAGATTAAAAAGCCATTTTCTAGGAGTAAACAGAGATATGTCAGCAGATATGAACCGAGTTTGTCCAAACACACCTTACCCTTAATAATACCGCCATTTACATATTTTTAACTTCGTCGCCTTGCCTACAACAAGTATGATACAATTTTTAATGAGCCAATTTCATAATTTGTTACCTTAATAATACGATCGTCATAATTTATATACTCGAGCAGAGAGCGAAATTCACGGTCTTGTGAGCAGAGACTTCACTGAAAGCACCGGAATGATTTTCAATCTCAGAATGTCCCCCTTCTTTAAACATTTTCCTATGTTTTACAACTTTTTTTTAATGTAATGAACCCCAAAAATACCTTTAAATAGCATTATGGGACCATTTTGCAAAACAGCTATAATGTACCATGCAACAACTATTATTATTGCACCCCTCTATCATTCCTTTCCTTCCTCCTTTACTCTATCCCACACCTTTTTATATATTATTTGTATTGTGGATAAAATTTTGAATAACTTCTGATGCTATAAAACGTTACTTTTCGAACGCGAAAAGCCCTCCAAAAATGAAATCTATTGCCAAAGCATTTCAGAATATGCCTTGCTGCATCTTCTATCGTTTCTAGCTCGTAAGAACTAATTTCCCTGAGAAGAAAATGTGCATTAAACAATTAATATTCTCTCTCTTTAGTTCGTAACCTATCTTTGAAAAGAACAGTTTCGTTAGGTCTACTTCGTTCAATATAAGTTATACAAAGGCATCTTATTTCAGCATATTTTATCCTATTATTATTATACTCCAGCTCACAGTATTATTTTAGAAAAAACAGCTCTCTTCTCTCTGCTCGGTTATAATACATTATCACAGTTGTCGCAGTCCTTCAGAGACTCCTTTTACACGTTTAAAAGCCAATATGATTTTACGAATCCCGAGAAAAACATGAAATCTGAACATATAATCAAAAGGAAGGCAAAAATTGAATGTTGGCTTTTACTTTACAAAGCGCTCACGACTCCTCTCATAGACGAACTTAAAAAGGACAAGAAAGCCTTATTTTGACCGATTGGTTGAATTTGCAACAACGTGTCTGGACAAAAGTCGTTTGTAATAATTAATTAATGTTTTTGACGACATCTCTGTAAAAGATTCAAAACTCAGGTGTGTGTCCATTGTAAAATTATAAACTTAAACTAAATACTGTCACTGTACAATATATAAGCTCAAAAATCCATAAACCATTCTTGCAAATAGTAAAATAGTCAACTTTTTGTTTACATTTTAAAGTTATTTTATCCATCATTAGTCGCTCACACCACCTTTGTTTTGAATCTTAACCGACATTCGACGTTATATCTGCTCAAACTCTGTTCTCTCCAAGTTACTCCCCATATCTGGCCATGCAAAACAGTCAAATGTTGATCCCACGCAAATTTGTTATTTACTCAACTTTAGAAAATGACAAAAATAACACCCCAAATGTTGCAAAATCCACCCACTCACAGAGGTTGGGGTTTAAGTTTCATTTTTAGTCAACTCCTCTCCCCTGTTATTTCATGCATTAGTATGATTTTTATTGTTACATGCATTGGGTTGTGCTGAGACGCATTCCAGTGCCTGTAATCAGGCATTATTAAATTACTACACAACTTTATTTACTATTTCCTAAGAGGGAGACTAATATTATTAGTCCTCCTCCTAAGACAATTGCAATTTACAAAATAATAAGCAAGCAATATTACCTACTTTTTACTGTAATACCAAGACTTATTTTTTGCTTACCTAATTTAACAATGCCTGGCAAATAGTAAGAATATTAGTTATTGTGCCAGATTGTCATCCCCACCCCTGCACCCGTCTAATTCTCTCTTTCAGATGAGCTGGTTCACGAGAAGGAGAAGTTTAAGGCCATCTCTGACGAACTCGACCAGACCTTCGCTGAAATGTCAGGATACTAAACAAAAACAACATAAAACCGACATTTACAACCAACATCAGCAATATATACACATGAGAAGAAGATTATATTATGTTAATGAAGAAAAACGACTACAGATGCCTTTAGACGGTCTCCGAACCATAAGAGGGCCAATCATTTGGCTCTCGCTCTACTACTACAACCCCCTTTCCCTTCCTTGTATACTTCTGCTATCCCGATACTGCCCCACGTGACAACAAAGGCGGGTCCTGGAGTTCCCCACAGGGGCTATGAGAGGGCCCTAGCCCCGCGTTGTTGCAACGACCACGATGAGAAAGAACAATTTGAGAAAAGGAATCGCCGAGATCAACGATCCGCTAAAAAGTAAAGAGAGAGAAAAGAGAACAAAGCTACAGTTTAGAGAGCAGAGAGATTATATAATTGCATTTTTGGTGCACATAAGTTGTGTTTTTTCTCCCCTCCCTACCCATTGTGTAGTCCTAACACCTGTGTTTTCCACCCTCTGTTTCCACCCAATTTGTTTAATAACTTTGTGCCTGTATATGTTAATACCCCAACACACTCTTCGAAGAAGGTTTTAAGCAAGGTGCAAAGTTACTTAATATCCGTCCCCTTTTTTAAAAATCATTGGCGGGTCAAATTCCTTCTCGAACATCAATTTGTGCAAAAATCAAAGAGCCTGGGCTTAACCAAGATATTTAACCTTCTTTTTAGACACCTTGGTTATGCACAATAGACCAGACAAGAAAACAAAAAGACAAACCAATTCTTTTATCCCAATTGGAGAATATTAATATGTTCTCTATAAAACCTTCTTCTTCCATTAAATACTACAATTCTTGCTTACTTACTCCTCCCTCCCCCTTCTCTTGAGTTTGTGTTTGCATATGTTAAAATTATGAAAGAAAATTAAGAAGAGCTGATGTTTGATTGTGAAAGAAAAACACTGTAATAATTATCTAATTTTATCTTTCGGTTCTCTTCAGTCTTCCGAGAATAGTTTTTGCTATTATTCTAATTATTATTGTTAATTTAATTGAAAAACATCCATCAACATTTACAGAGGACCATCAGCTTAAATGTTTATATAAAAAGTCTTGATAGAGTCATAGTTTTATCAAGCTTTGGAAAGAGAAAATGAACAACATTTTTAAAACCACACATTTTCCTGCAAATATGCTTAGCTGACGTCTATATACAACTTTAAAAAGATGAATAATTATCATAATTACATTATTATTATATTAAAATATACCATTTACAGCCTAAAATATGAACAATATCGTTTAGACCGTGCACAGATTATGAGCTGTTTGATAATGTATATGGAGAAAAACATGATGAAATGAGATACAAAAATTAATAAAGGAAAAAATACAACAGCAGAAAATTAGGGTC
>LR138714.1:35840-54594 GCA_900659605.1 Tisbe holothuriae | reverse complement strand
AACAAAAATTGTAAATCTTCCTCTCTTGAATGGTACCAATAACATATTGGTGGGATAATACAGAGCTGAGATATAAGGGTTTACTTTTACACAGTTATTCTGGGACACCCTGTATATCATATTTTGATATAGCTAGCAGAATAATGGTATTGTAGAAAATAGGATATGCTTTGCAGTTTCAGCAAAAGCCAAGGAATAGCTATTCATGTTGAAATATTGAAGAATTCCTCGCAGGCATTCAGACAAATAGTTCACCTTAATATTCATTGTGTGATTTATAATGCTTTCAGCTCCTCGGAAACGGGCTTTAAAAAGGACCTCCCCTTAAAAAGTAGAACCAATTTTGAAATTTTTTCGGCCAAATCCCAGATTGGCCTGAAACGCCCAAAAACGCAATAAAAAAGGGTCAAAAATTTGGGGTGGGGGGTACCCCCCCCTATTTTTTTGGATTTTGGGGTACCCCCCCTAGATTTTTGACAAATTCGGGGACCCCCCCCCTGAGATCTTGAGCGTTTTCATGTATGCCTATATCCATATACGTACTCTATGACCGGCGAGGCCGGTCCCTTTTATGGTACTCACCTCTTCTTGTGACGTTTCTTCTCCCTTGACGACCGGCTCTCTTTATGCCGATGACTCCTAGATGACGACGAGGACGTGGACGCCTCCCAGCCACCAGAAGCACGCCGTTTACCGCTTTTGGAAGACTCATTAGACACCTCCGAGCCACGCTTGCTGCTTTTAGACGACTCTTTTGTTGCTTCAGAGTCTGCTGTGCTTGGCTCTTTGCAACTGCTGGCAGTCTTGGAGGTGGGAGTCTTTTCCAGTTGAGACTCTACTGATTTCTGGGGCTGGCTCTGAGGAGAATCTTTGGCTTTTGTTCTCTCTTCAGGATGCCGAGTTGACTTATCGGAGGGTTGAGTGGGCTTCTCCACAGCTTTGGACTCTTTACTGCCTTCTTTTGTCCCTGAACGGGACCTAGAAGTCGCCTTCTCTGACTCTGAGCTTGAAGAATGCTTATGCTCCTCTCTGGACTTTGGCAAAGGCTCCTTGCTGTCTTCTTTGGTTCCAGAGCGGTTTCTGGAAGACTTGGTCAGAGTTTCCTTCTCCGAAAGAGAACTTGATGAACGCTTACAATCCACTCCGGACTTGGAGGCGTCTGTTATTCCAGAACTGCTCTTGGAAGACCTAGAACACTCGCCACTAGATAGGACTGCCTTCTCTGAGTTTGAGCTTGAAGACTGCTTACTCTCCTCCCTTGACTTTGGTAGAGGCTCAGGCTGGCTCATGGAAGAGTCTTTGTGGCCATCTGTGGTTCCAGAGCGGCTTCTGGATGACCTGGCACTCTCATCACTGGATGGAGCTGCCTTCTCCGACTGAGAACTTGAGGAGCGCTTACAGTCCTTTCTGGACATGGATAGAGGCTCAGACTGGCTCTTGGAAGACTCTTTGTTGCCATCCGTGGTTCCTGACCCTGACTGGCCCCTGGAGGAGCTGGATCTCTCATCACTAGATGGAGCTGCCTTCTCGGAGTTTGAGCTTGAAAACTGCTTACTCTCCTCCCTCAACTTTGGTAGAGGCTCAGGCTGCCTTCTGGAAGAGTCTTTGTGGCCATCTGTGGTTCCAGAGCGGCTCCTGGATGACTTGGCACTCTCATCACTAGATGGAGCTGCCTTCTCAGACTGAGAGCTTGATGAACGCTTGCAATCCTTTCTGGACTTTGATATCGGCTCTGGCTGGCTCCTGGAAGAGTCTTTGTGACCATCTGTGGTTCCTGAACGAATTCTGGATGACCTGGCACTCTCATCACTAGATGGAGCTGCTTTGTCAGACTGAGAGCTTGATGACTGCTTCCGCTCCTTTCTAGACTCTGGCTGCCCATTGGAAGGCTCTTTCCTATCCTCTTTGGTTCCTGACCGAGCCCTGCTAGAACATCTGGAACTCTCACCACTAGATGACCCTGAGCCAGACTTTTGCCGGTCTCTGCTGCCTTCTTCGGGCCCTGACTTTGCTCTAGAAGACTTGGAACTCGGGCCACCAGATGGTTTTGGATCAGATTGCAGTGTAGAAGAAGTTACGGCATTGCTGTCAGCATTAGACATGGCCAGGTTCAATAGCTTATCTTGCAATGATCCCTTCTTCTCCTCCTCATCAATACTCTCCAATCGTCCCCCCTTGGCAAGCTCTTCCTCCTTGGAGGTTGCCCTTCTGGAGCTCTCCTTAGAGTCCCTCCGTTCCCTAGTACTCCTGGACCCATGCCTACTCTTACTGGATGAAGAGTGGCCTTTTTCCTTGTTGTCTTTGTGTCCAGATCTCGAATCCTTCGACAGTTGATCTCGGAGCCTTCTGTCCCGTCGTCTCTCCTCATCATGTTCGGAAGTTGACACCCGACGCTCTTTGTTCTTTGACGCCTCCGAAACAGACTTTGACACCTCCGAAGCAGTTTCCTCCTCCTCTGAGGAGACCTCCCCATCTTCCCTGTCATTCTTCTTTGACGCCTTCAAATCTGTCTCGCCTCCAGGGAGCCTTTCTTCTCCATTGACGGGTTTTATCTCGTCACAAGAGGGTTTCTTCTTCTCCTTTGTCGTCGTTAAGCCGCTTTCGCTAATATCATATTCACGGTTGCTGCTGCTGCTGCTGGCAATCACTTTGCTATCTTTTGCATTCTCAGCCTTTGCCACTTTTGCTTTTTCCTCAGTTGAAGTACTTTCTTTGACAGAGTTGCCATTCATAAGAACAGATTTGGAGCTGGTGTCAACCTTCTTATCGGATTTTGGTTGCGAAGAAGAACTCTGATGAGGGAGACTAGAGTCTGCTTTAGAGGTTGCTGGTGTAGGAACTGGTGCTGTTATGGCTGTCGCTGTGGCTGTCGCTGTGGCTGTTGAAGTAGAGGTTGCTGCAGTACAAGTGTCAGACTTTGGCACGATCGACTTAGGCACTGAATCAAGAGCTTTCCTTGCTGGAGAACTCCTCGACATTATGGTGGCTGAACCAGAGATGTGAACGGATTGACCAGGGTTAGCAGACGCGACCGCAGCGGCTGAGAGCACTTGAGTCGTTGCCGGCTTGGAAGAAGCATTCCTCCGAGTGGAGGTCTCCTTTGAACGGGAGCCTTTGGAATCATGTTCCGACTTGATCCGTTTGACCCTGCTAGGTGAGTCCGTACCGCGACGATTGGACGCCTCCGAATCGGAGTCTTGTCTGGGTCGCTTCCGAGGGCTCCTTCTCAGGACTGCCGGCACTGGAGCAGCACTTGCTACTGGAGCAGCGTTTGGCTGAAGCAATGCAACGTATGGATTCTTGTCCTTGTCCTGGACTGGCTCGTCCTTGGGGTGCAATCTGGCGATCATGTCCTGAACCTCCCGTTTGGACATTCCGCCCTTCTTGGCCAGCAGCTCTTCGTTGATCTTTTTGAACTCGTCGATACGCTTCTGCTTTCGAGCAACCTATAGGAGGAAAAGAAAACTATTAATAACAGATACACTCTTTATTTAACCAAATTTGAAGGATAGGCTGTACCGTATATAGCATTAATTGGCATAGTACTGTAGTTAATTTAAGTTAAAGCCCACTGAAGATCAGTGAAATTTTATTTACTAAGCTCAATATTGACAAAATTAAAATGCTTTAAAGAAAAATGTGCTTAAAGCAAAGATGTCAGTCATAACACTACCAGTTTTAGATTTAGGTACGTACTCAATGAACATGCAATGCACTGCCCAAGCATTGGGGAAATTACATTTTTTATTCAAGAATTACAATTACATTTAAGCATGTGCGGTTTTTAAAATACAAACCGTTGTCGGTTTCGGTTTTCGGTTTGTGAAAAAGTCGGTTTCGGTTTTCGGTTTTCGGTTTTCGGTTTTCGGTTTTTGCCTTGTATGAAAGTAGAACATTAATGTACATAATGATTATTATGTAGTAGGACCTGCTACAGTATCCGTCATCAGTACTTTTAATATGAATAATGTGTTTTGTAACCAAGAGATTTCAATATTTTTTTACATCTTGTAAATCTGAGAGCTACCAAGAGACTCTTACTACAAAAATATTTTAAAGAATGCATATAAACATTTTCGAAACACCACTTTTCGGAAAACCGACATGTGTCAAAAACCGACTTTTTACAAACCGAGGTCGGTTTCGGTTTCGGTTTTTTAATAAACCGACTTTCGGTTTTCGGTTTTCGCACGTCCTTAATTACATTTGTTTGGAAAAGTCAAGAATTATGTAATTCTAGGAATTACAATAAAACTAAATTACATCCAAAATACTCGTACAATTACATTTTCCCTAACAAGTTTAAGAATTACTTTTCAAATGTAATTCTTCCCCATGCTTGGCACTGCCTGAGTGCTAGGTAGCAGTACAAAAGTGTACGGTACATGCATAATGTGTAGGTACGGTATCATGTACGTCCATTATTAACCTCAATCCTCTAAATTACCTCTCTCTTTGACGTCTGCAACAGCTGCGCCATGTTGGCCTCCATGGTGTTGACCTCCGCCACCGCCCTCGCATTCTCCGCCTTCAGCTCGGCGTTCTCGTCCACAAGCTCCCGAAGGCGCCTCGACTGGGCAGCCTCGTGCTCAGCGCGATGCTGCTCCTGGCGAGCGCGGTCGGCGCCGGCAGTCCCGAGGTCGTTGTAGAGGTAGTCGACGAGGCCGTTGTACTCGTCCTTGGGGTCCTTGGACTCGGCGCTGGTCGTGTCCAAGGCCATGGTCACGGCTTTGCAGAGAAGATCCTTTTTCACTTTAGTTGTCAGCTGTGTTATTTTTGCTGAGTTTCCCGCGTACGCGGCTGAGCAGGGAAAATTCAAACAAGGGGAAACACATTTTGTGGAAAAGGGGTCGCGCGATACGCTTGAGATTTTATGTACCAATCGTTAACCTTCTTAATTTATTTCTTTGAAGGTACCAATGAAGTTTATGATTACTTTTCAATCTAATCACTGTAATCAGTAATCAAACCTTATGTATTATGCAAGTAGTAAGGAGTGAATTATATTATTTCTTTATAGGAAGTTTATCTGTCAATACTTGTATTCGAGCCTGCCCAGTATAATGTAAAATGTATCAGTCTTGTAAATATCTTTGTTGAAAGATCCCTTCAGCAAATACTTTATCAAGGGAAAATATCCAATAATCAAAGGAAGCTCCAATATTTATTCCGGGATTGTTTTCTTCAAGGTGCATCAGTTCAGGAGCCTTTGTTTGCTATCAATTAAAGAGATGCAAAATAGGTGCAAAATATCTTTTTGCCGGTACTTTATCGTTTTTGCATCAAAGAATTCACAGTATTACAGTAAGCATTTGTTTGCTATCAATTAGGATATAGTAGATACCAAAATAGGAATTCATTTCCATTCATGCATTAAATAATTTCACGTAAATAGTATTTTATTATATAATTATGAGAAATTGAATCAGTTGCTTCTCTATCAATATTATTGAAAACTAAATATAATGTTTCAGATATGTGCACATTAAGAGAAAAAAAATGATTGCAGTAAACAAGGGAAAACTAAAGGACACTATGAATCAGAATCACAAGTAGGATGTTTTTTTTTAATTTAATAATAATAAGTAACAATCTATTATTAATTTAAGTATCGAAATTAGCGCAATTGCTTTAAAATGATTTTTTTGCAATTCGTTGGATTACCGATGACTGAAACTGGAAAAAAAACGCTGCTCTGTTCAGAATATTCAGATATTATTCAGTTTTAAACCGTATCAAACATTCTCCTTCTGATCTGATTATGCATTTTCTCCAATCTCATACGAACCGAGACGCCGCAAACAAAGAGAACTTTCCACGAAATGTACGATCTACAACCGAGTTACCAAGGCACGATTTTTCCTCATCTGCCACTCAGACACAATGACTAGGCCTCTCTTATACACGCAGTCTCTATTTTTAAAGGCACCTCCCAAGGAGGGCCTGCAATGAAAAATAGACAGTGTGTGCTCCAGTTGGATTCTGTTCATTGAACTGTGCACTTTGACATTTTATATTCACTCCCGGGTGGAAGGAAGGAAGAAGATGAGGAGGCTTCTCGTTGGACTGGCTATAGTGGTAACTAAATACTCTTCTTAAAAGTAGAAAATGTACTAATTTCATAAACACTTTCCTAGCAATGCATTTCGACTGTCCAAATGATAAGAGTTCTCTAGCCAAAATTTTAACTCTTCGGAAGAGCCAACGAAGATCTTTAAAGTATGTTTTATTGTATTTACTGATACTATACAAGATGTGTAAGAGGTTAAAACTTGTTCAATTGCTTATTTCATGCTCTTTATAGAATTAGAACAAACTAATGTAGCACATTTTGCTTCTTATCATTTGGACAGCCGATTTGTTTTGTCTAGTAATTTTGACTCCAATATTTTGTTGAATATGTGCATTATTTATACAGGGTGTTTGTTTTAATAGTCATTATTAAAGCATTGAATATCTTCCCTACAAGTGGTCTGTCTAATCAACATGGCATGAAGTCAATACAGGGTGCTAGTTTTTATAGTCGTTATTACAACATTAATTATCTTCCCTACAAGTGGTCTAACCTAGTTATTCAACATGAATATGAAGTCAAAAATGCTTTTCAGAAAAGTATGTCTTTTGTTTGGATATTTTTTTGTAATGTGCAAACACCAGTGCTTGTAAGCAAAAATATAGTTAAAAACTAAAAAGGCAACTTGATATAACTTGCGGATCCCATTTTAGACCTTGGTCCACGGCCATGGCCGCATCATGAACCCACCGGCCCGCAATGCCATGTGGCGCTTTGGTTACCCAAACCCTGTCAACTACAACGATAATGAGGTCTTTTGCGGAGGATTCGGAGGTAATTAAACACCTAATTAGGCTAATTAACCCTAATTTAAGTTGGATATTTCAGTTCAATGGGATCAGAATGATGGGAAGTGCGGCGTTTGCGGCGATAACTGGAAGGATGAACAGCCCCGAGAGCATGAGGGTGGCGGCAAGTATGGATTGGGGGTCATAGGGAAGAGATACGTGGCTGGGCAAGTAAGTTTTAACTGAATTAGTTTCGTTTACATTAACTTTAAAGAAAGAATTAGAGTCTCGCAACGTTTCTAGTCAGTATTTTGGGTGCTGGATAATGTCGCATTGCTTAAAATGCACTACCCATGAACCTATCATATCTGTAATATATTTCGTCCAAGGCCCAACCCCTTTATCCCAATAATGTTCCATTAAAAGTTTATAACTTCAGTTTTTGCTTAATAACTTATATATTTTTATGATATGTGCTAAGTATCCCTCTTTTTACGTTTTCAGGTTCATTCAATGGGATCATTGTAATAGCATGCCACAATGGCAAGTCCTTGGGGGACTGTGGCAGCTTTTAGAGCAGATGAAAAAATCCAGGCCAGCCGGGAATCAAACCCCGACACGGCACCCTTGCATAAAAGTTTCGCGTGCTAGCCATTCCACCACGAGCTTGCACTCAACTCATATATATTTTCAGACCATTGACATCGAGATTGACTTGACGACCAACCACTGGGGCTACTTTGTCCTCAGGCTATGCCCGTCCACAGACAAGACCAAGCCGGTGACCCAGGAATGCTTGGACGAGCACCCGCTCTATCTAGAGTCGGATCCGGCTTCGTACAAATTCTACATCCCGGAGGGAATCGGGAAGTCGGAGTACCTGGAGTACAAGGTACAGAAAAAAAAATCAATGACTTGTAATGTAATTAGAGTACATTGAAACAGCTGGTTATTATCATTATGATCAATATAAATTTAAGGGAATAATTACATTTGAAAAGTATTTTGGGGCAAGTGCCGTTCGTGGTCCGTAGTGTCAAAATCGTCCAAGATTTAGGTATTTTCATAATTTTAATGCATTTACATATAGTTCAGGCTATTGCCTTTTAAATGAGCCTAATTTTACTATTCTACCTTAATTTTAATATGTACTCAGGGTTAATCAAAAATGGTCCAATTTGTGCTAATTTGCCTGACCCAACCTAACCTGGCAGTGTCAAAAAGCAATATTTGGTCTCCATGCCCTAACCCTGCGGGGCTCCTAACCTAGTCCTGGGGCATTCCCTAGCCCTGCGGGGCCCCTAAATTAGTACACAAAACCTGTTTCCTAGTCCTGCGGGAACAAATTCAAGAACTCATGTTACGGACCACGAATGGCACTTAAGCCAGTATTTTTTGGAATTTTCATGGAAAATGTAATTCTAGATGCAATTTAGGTGCTATGTAATGCTCGACTTTTCGGAAGAAAAGTAATTGTCCCAATGCTTGCTTTAAGTACAACGCAATGATTATTCCAATAACTAGCTCTATTCAATTTTCCAGGTCCGTCTCCCCTCCGGCCTCACCTGCCAGCAATGCGTCCTCCAATGGACTTACTACACGGGCAACACGTGGGGCGTGTGCGCCAACGGCACTGAGGGCGTCGGCTGCGGCGTGCAGGAAATGTTCCGCAACTGCGCCGATGTCAGCATATTCAGCAATACGGCGGCGGTGCCGCCAAATGCGGTGGACAGGCCGAATACTCTTTATACAAAGGATGCCAATGGAGGGTTGAAGCCACTTGTGATTACGTGAGTCCAAGCATTACTAGTAATCTTTAAAAGTAACAAAATTAGTCAAATTACCACAACTTAAAGATTTTATTAAAATGCAACTGTAATTAATTACATTTATCAAGCTAAATTATTTGTAATTCATGGTATTGAAAATTACGATTACCACTACATAAAAGTGTTATTGTAACGGCATTTGTAGAATTTTTTTGAAGTAATATAAAAAGTAACAAATTACCTTTTTTCAGAAAAAGTATATTTTAATTGTTCCAAATTAAAAGTAATTTAGTATTGCTTGCGTGAGTCTATAAGTCTTAATCTTTGGTTTCTATTGCAACCAATACTTTGTTATTGCATATAATGATAACTTCTTCCAGTTACCAAGTTTGCCTCGCCACTGGCCTCTACTCCAAGCTGCCCGAGATGGACAAATGGTGCCAGGAAAACTGCCTTCGATATCCATCATCCTGCTCTCCGGGGAAGTGTTCTTGCCTGTAAGTAGACTTGTTTGTACACTTTATTCACTAATTCTATCATTTCTATGGGAATGAATGTTGATTAGATCTTAATTAGCAACCAGAGATTCTTGATGGTATATCGAAAATCTCTTGCAACAACATCAAATTTGTCTGGTTATTGCACACCATATTGCCAACTTTTAAAACCGTTAAATTTATTCTATCAGTAGTATAGTTAGTTAAAATTTCCCTCTAGTGACACCTGCGTTGGCATCGGCAAATACCGCGACATTGAGGGCACGGACGTCTGGTGCCAGCGCCGCTGCCTCCGCTACCCGTCCAAAAACTGCCCCAAGGACAAGTGCAAGTGCTTTGCAAAGGGAAACGGAAGAGGAGTCGAAATTGAGAAGAAGTAATTGGATTATAAAATATGCATCATATTGATGAATAAAACACAAATTGGCTTAAAATACTTGTTAATTAGTGACCGTGAAAGGTTGCCGCATTTCCCACGCGAATATTAATTTTTGGCTCCCCTGAGTTTTCACTCCACAAACTCACTTAACTCAGCAGATACACATAACAAAAATGACAGAGCTGAGCGAGAAGTAAATAAAATCAAAGTTAAATCCGGACATGTCGTGGTCCCTGTTCTACCGCCGTGGCCTGGACCTGCGCCTGCTCCTGGACCGAACACTTCCCCCTCGCCCTAGGTGGGCAGCTACCACTCCCACTGGCACGCCCCCTCAGCAGCGCCCCTCCTACCCATCCGGCCTCTGCTGCCAATCCGGCTGCGCCAACTGCGTCTGGCTGGACTACGCCGATGAGCTGCTCAGCTACTACGACCACCTGGGCGAGCGGCTGAGTGCCGACGAGTTGCTCAAGGATGTTGAGGGCAATATTGACGATCCCATGATTAAGGCGTTTGTCGCCATGGAGATCAGGAACAGGGTCAGGTTGAAGGATAAGGAGAGCAAGGAGAAGAAGCAGACGTGACAGAGACTCAGTGTGGCTGTGTTGTGACGTGAGACGGTTATGTTAAAGATTACTTCCGACTATTATAATAAAATATAAGTCTACTAGTGATAACAACGAAAGTGGGGCACAATAATGGGACAGGTCAAGTGTTTTCCTGAAGGTACGAATTGACGGTGATTTTGTTGTCCTATTATATATTTTATTGCGTCAAATCCAGCTGGATAATCGGAAAGCCACAGGCAGAATCCTCAGTTTAATAAATATGAGAAATGATCTTGTTGTGCTAATTTCAGATACAGACACTAACGAAATATATTAAAATAATACTCTCATACTTCGTTGGTTGGATTTTTATATCAATTTATTTCCATCGCTTTTTTCATCATCTTAAAGCTCTGACAAAATACAAACTAAAGTGATTATTTATTATCATATTGGTACATTATTTGTCCTCCAAATCTCTTTGTTAATGAGACGAAAACCATCCTGCGCATTTGAGTAATTTTCGTTGTTTGTTTAAGTGAGGGAAGGTTGAAACAAAAATATCCTAACACTACATATCTTTTTTATCAGCATTTTTGTTATTTTTTTCTGTCAAACTTGATGTTCCTTCAAAATATTTTGGTCTGAACGTTTCTCTCCGTATTTCCTTCATCATTTGATATTCCCTCGGGAGAATGGGGACTAAGATATTTAAAGAGGGAATCCTAATTTATGGTACACACTACTTTACACAGCAAGTCTACACTGAATGAATATTACAAGATTAAAAGGGGGGGAAACACAAGAAATTTCAAGCAAAATGTATACACATAACCGATTTTACTGCCCTCTCACAAGGTGGGTATCGGTTCAATACTGATTTTCAAACACTCTTTATATCTGAACAATAGTTTCTTCTTCTGTAAGAATATTAAGGGGATCATAATTTACCACTAAAACCCCGTCACCCTGTATCTAATTGCACACTTTATCTTATTTACAAGGACTAGCAAATGACGTGTGAGACACAGACAGGGCTGCCATAACTGGAATTTTTTTTTGAACATTTTTGCTTTTTAACCAATATGACAGCCCTGGCAAAATGGGAAGTTGTGCGAATATCTTTGAATATTTTTTGGCAGATCTCGTAAGAAATCGTGGTGGGGGAAGCGAATATAGAAAAGACAAACTTTTCTTTATTTTATGACATTTTGTTCTTCTTTGTTGGTTGTTTCTGGATGTATTTTTCTCCTCCACTCCACTTTATCTCCCGTTTTTGCCATTTTAATATTAAAATACCATATTTATGTGCTTTTTATACATACTTTTTACATGAGAGAAGGGTTACATTATTAATTTTCTTATGGTTACTGTGAAAGAGCTGAGTGTCTGCAAGGCTTTATTAAACCGTGAACATTGGGCTAATAAAGGCTTGCAAATCCTATTTTTTGTTTCTTTTCTTTGTAGTATTGAAGTCTAATTGAAATGTGTAGTTATTAGTGGTAGCATGAATAATAGCAAAACATTCTGAATGAATATAGAAAATAAAGACACTGCAAAAACAAAAAGTACTCGAGCCATAAATTCTATCAGAGAGAGGGGGATTTTCAAAAATCAATTATCATATTGATTCTCATAGATGCCGATTAAGCGATTGCTTGCATCTCGGTAGTGTATCTTATTTTTGCGTGCAGTAGTAGTAATTTGTAATATTGTAATAGAGTACGGTTACATTTGTAATCAGTCAAGTTACATCAGTCGTTTCTAAACCATTCAGCACGTCAATGGAATCCATAGACGTATAGCTTTGTCCTCCTTCTGTACTTCAATGGGTGATGGTTTGGAAGGTGTGGACAAATCCCTGCTCTTCCAGGATCAGAAGCCGCTTCTCAACCGCGTCCTTGTACAGGGTGAGCGTGTTCTTCTGCTCGGGGTTCTGGGTCTGGTACTGGAGGGCGTGCAGGAGGATGTGAGCGCCGTGATAACGCTGAAAACAAGATACGATTAATTATAAACCATATAATTATTAAATCTATTATCCGTATAAGCGAATAATAAAAGCATTATGGTTAAAGAAATTAGCGGGCTCGTAGATGGCCTTGGTAAAAAAACTAAATCTGATAAAGGCAAACATTAAATCACAATATAAAGCACTTTGCTTTATACACAACTGTAATTATTCACATGTGGCCTTGAAAATTAGTTATAACTGTGCCTTACTGTGGTAAGTGCTCCCATTTAATTAATATATCAGGACTCAACATTAATAGTTGGTCTTTTCTATGTCTCTAATAAAGCAACAGATGCAGTGCCAATACTTTTGGATTTAACATGCTTGTACTGTAGAGTAGCACTATTTGATTGAGCAAGACTCAAATCACCTTTCCAAATGATAAGAGTTCTCTAGCCAAAATTGTAACTCTTCAGAACAGTCAACATCGTCTTTTAACGTATGTTTTATGTTCTGTACTGATTCTATAAACATACATTAGAGGTTATGTATGGACTCTTTTGAATGCTTCTTTCAAGCTCTTTGTAGAACTAGAACAAACTGATTTGCCACTTTTTGATTCTTATCATTTGGACAGCCGAAATTAGGTTTATATTTTCTTACCTGGAAGCACTCTGCCGGGTTCCCGAACAGCTCATCCATAGCCGCCGACTGGCACTGCTCAATGGCATAGCTGTAGAGAATCCTGTCGGCCGTGGTGCTGATGTTGCTCTTGTCCGAGTCCACGCCGCACTTGGTCAGGATGTCATCAGAGTTGAGCATCTTGGTCATGGAGATGCAATGGCGGAACCGCTCGTTCAGGAGAGCAAGAACTAAAAAAGTTTAATGGTAATTAGGATGTAATTAAGTAATTAGGGTCATGGGTACCAGCTTGCTGACCGTTCTTAAAAGAAAATAGCCCTAATTAAGTAATAGGGTCGTGTGTAGTAGCTTCGTGTGTAGTTCTTCTCTAGTAGCATAATTAAGTAATTAGGGTTGTGTTTAGTAGCTCGCTTACCGATCTTAACAGTAAATAGGCATAATTAAGTAATTAAGAGTGGTGTTTATTACCGTTCTTAACAGTTGTAGACGGCTTCAGCCTCTTGCTCTGCAGCTCCGCCCTCGCAAACTCCAACGTCTGTGACAGCAGATGCATACAGCGCATGTGCAGCAGCAGCCGCTGCAGTCGCGCGTTCAGCGACGCGTCCCAGTCCCCCTCAGCCGCGGCCTCAGGCCGCGCACCCACCGCGTCCGGGATGACGCAGATTGGCGCGGATTTGCACCTGGCCACCTCGATGATGGTGTCCACAAGCAGGCCGACGAATTTGATCTTTGCCAGGACCTCGTTGTGCTCAGGCGCGAGGAGCGTCTCCTCGCTCAGCGCGGCTGGCGGAGGCATCAGCTCAGGCATCAGCATTGGCTGGCTGTTCTCCTTGCCAGAGTTCCTCCGTTGCAGGCTGTTCATGGAGCTGGAACGCTCGAACGCGTCCGTGGGGGCGGTCACGGGTGGCAGGCCCGGATAGTTGAGTACGACATTACGCCCGTCCGCGGCAAATGCCAGCTCAGCGGAGCGGCGCTTGAAAGTGGTCTCCCCGCTGAGGTTTGCGGGCACCGTAATGGCGCGACCGGATGCGGACAGGCTGCGCTGGGTGCCGCTGTCCCACTGCATGATGGCCGTGGATGAGGGGACCTCAGCGGCTGGTGCTGCTGCAGCAGTAGCGCCGTCAACGCCCTTATTTGGAGACCCCAGGATTGGCGACAGGCACGGCACATTCGGGAAACTAGGCGCAGTGCCAGTGGATGCAGAACGGCGCACAGGGGACGCCACGGCGGGTGGAATCGCCGTAGCCAGCCTGTTTGGGGACACAGTCCACTGATTCGGAGGCGGGGTTCCGCATGAGCTGCTACTGCTGGTGCGTCTACGCTGTCCCACCTGGGCGGCGTTCATGGCGTACTGCAGGGGAGGCGGGTCCAGCTGGGTGATGTCGGGCAGCGGCGCCGCGGACAGCTTCCTCGCCTTCTGGCCGCCAGGGCTGCGAGGGCTTGACGCCGGGCTCGACAGGGAAGACGCTCTCTGGCGGCGGACCATTGACGGGCTAGCACCCTCTTCCGGCAGCGGGCCAAGGGTTGATCCACCGCTGGCTGAGCTGATGCCCGACATGGCCGAGACCGAGTCGCCACTCTTGCTCCTGGAACGAATCAGGCTCTGCTGGATCTGCTGATAGGCTGCCTTCTGTGACGGCACAGGGATGGGCTCCGTGCCCTGAACAGGCAGACTCTGCGGGCGAGCAGCCCCGCCCGCGACAGTGTGCCGACGCATGGCCACGGGTGACGCACGCGCGCCGCCTTGAATCAGCGGCTCGTTGCGGCGCTTCAACGCTGCGTCCTGTGTCAGCGACGCCGGCACCATGACAAAGTCATCATTCTCCTGCTCAGGCGGGGTTGAACAGGCAGACACGCGGCGGACGGCTGCAGTCGGGTCAGCCACATGCTCCCGAAGCGGGCCTGGGGATTGCATCGGCCGCACGACAATCGGCGACGGCGGCAGGGCGGTTGCCCCAGCAGGGCTGTACGCCGGAGCGGAATTCCTTGGGGTGTTGCTGTTGGACGCCGGCTGCTGCTGCGGTGGCATGGCCCGTGCCGGCGAGCGCACACCCACATCAGCGCCAGTGCTCCTTGCAGCCGCTGGTTTGACCACCGCCGCCGCCGTCGCCGCCGCAGTCTTCTTCGGTCTGATGAACGGGTGGTTGAAGAAGACCTCGAATTCGAGCCTCTCCCTCTGGTCCCGCTTGAGCAGGCCGTAGAGCAGATCGGACAGGTCCTTGCTGGTGCCCGCGGGGATCCTGGAAATACGAAAACATGACGTTAGCAACTGAGCTGAGGTTTGTTCTTGAATCGATGCCAAGGAATGTTGTTTTTGTTCTCTGAAATGTCTGAGGGGAAAATCCGAGGAGTGTTTCGGAACGTACGGATATTTTCGCCAGTGAATGTTTTCAAAGATTTATGACGGTAGTAGCCGTAGAGTACGACATCTTTGGCCTTTTAGACTTTTAAAGACTTTTCTTCCAACTTTCCAATGAATATAAAAGCTTTTCTTCAGATCGAGACAGTGTGTGTGCTGACATCAGCAAAAACTGCTTCTTTTATGCTCTCAATTCCGACATTTCGAAGCTTCTTCCTAGCTACAAAAAACGCGTAGGAGAGAGAGAGAGTCGAGTTACGTCCGACTTTAGGTGGAGCAACTTCTGGCCTTTATATTCAGGCTGTCTACGTTCACTGGAGAAAGCACTTTGAGGCAGCCTTGAAAATTTATACACACGCACGTAATCATTGGCCAGAGTAAAAGTTCATCTGCCTCATCCTTCAAAAGATTGTGTTTACGTTGAACTCAATCCAAAAAACGAAGGTTTTTGTGTCTTAATACATTCAAGAGTCCCTTCTACGTAAATTAAGAGCTATTACGCCGTATGTATTATTTGCTTTCTATGTGACCTAATTCCGTCACGAAAATAGGAAATAGAGAAGATTACGTTTCCAGAGCAACCACTACAATCTTCCTTATTTCCGGGTTATGTTCAAGTACTTCACATTGGGGTTATGGGAAATTACATTTATTTTACATGAATTTCAATTACATTTGTTTCCAAGTCAAGAATTACGTAATTCTAGGAATCACAATAACATAGAATTACATCTAAATTACCTCTAGAATTACATTTTCCATGAAAATTTTAAGTTACTTTTCAAATGTAATTATTCCCAATGCTTGCCCACTGTGCACAAATAATATACTCACTTTGGCGACAGATTCGCATTCTTCTCATACAACTGCTTCAGCATCTGCGGCGTGTTCGCCTGGAACGGCGCCTTCCCACTCAGACACTGATACACAATCGTGCCGAGCGACCACAAATCCGCCTTGCTGTTGTACTGCAGCGACATGATGACCTCGGGGGCCATGTACATGGGCGATCCGCACAGGGTGGCGGCCATGACGCCCTCGGAGAGCACGCGGGCGAATCCAAAGTCGGCCACCTTGAGTCTGATGTCCTCGGGGCGGACGTTGCGGCTGCGGCCGTCGTGACTGAGGAGGATGTTCTGGGGTTTGAGGTCGCGGTGGACGACGTCTTTGGAGACCATGGCCTGCATGGCGCCAGCTGGAAAAAGAATGAGGAAAATGTTAATAATTAGGTACTTTGTTACATTCGTTACATTAAACTTTCTTTTGTAATTTAGCACATTCAAAATATAATGTGGACTGAGAGGGCCGTGGTAGCCATATTTCGCAAGTTGCTCGACTCCGACCCAGAAGAGTGTGGGTTCAAATCCCCCTCAGTGGCATGATGATGAAAAATTGCGAATTTTGCCCAACCGTACTAGTTAATACACCGAAAGGTAGTGCCCAATAATGTACAATAAGGGATCACTAGTAGAATATTAAAAAAAATATGTGGACTGATGCCTGCTTAAAGCATCAGTAGGTTATCGAAAGAATCCTCAAAGAGTTAAGAGTATATGATGCACATTGAACTTTAGTTAAAGACAAGTCAAGTGTTAAATATAACGTCCTTGTAAACCACTTTTTACTATAAACACAAGTAGTTTTGCAGCTTCGTCCTCTATGTGCTTATATGCAAGTTCTCTTTTTGCGCATTTACCGAATAATTCCCGAATCCGTCATCGTCGTGATCCATCGGATAACCGATAATTAAACGGACGGACGGAATCGAGGGTTTCAAGATAAGGAAGGTACGGATGTTGAAAATGCTGTAAATTCGGCGAACACTGTATTAAAGAACCACTTGCCTACTCCTAACATTGAATTAGTGAGCATTGCATGACTTATTATACTGTTCCAAGTACTTAAAATGTACTTGACAGCTACTTTAAAAGTGCTTCTTTTGCAAAGAAACGTACTTAACAAATGCTGTTTCTAACTGCTGACATATTGAGAGTCGAGCAGTACAACAACGATGCGAATCTAGAGTAAATAAATCCGGTTTTAGCCTTGCAACAAAAACCCTTTTTGGCAAACGTTAACAAAGCAGCGCAGAAGGGCTGCCAATGTCTTAGAAACGAAACTACGACGCAAAAAAGTGACGTGATAGCTTTCTGTCTCTTAACTTTGCCACACAAGGGAGCAGGAAAAGAGTTCGCTCGTACTACCTTAGTTTTTGCTCCCTCACACAGTGCACAGTGGTCCGACATTAGAATTAAATATTTTGTTTGTAAAGTATAACAAAAGGAAAGGGTTGCTCCCTCAGCTAGGCAAATATTATTTTATTCATTTCTTATGCTTCATAAAATAAATCCACTGTGCATCACCTTTCTACTTCAAGAATAGTCGCAAAAACACAAGAGCAAAGATCACGTACAATATTTATTATTAAATCTACGTCGTCATGATGAATAAGTGGAAGTCGGCTGTCCAAATGATAAGAAGCAAAAGCTGCCAGATTAGTTTGTTCTATTTCTATAAAGAGCTTGAAATAAACACTCAAAACACCTTGTATAGTGTTAGTACAGGTAATAATAAAACATACTTTTAAGTTGGCGTTAGCTCTTCTGAAGAGTTACAATTTTGGCTAGAGAGCTCTTATAATTTGGACAGTTAAAGGGGTTTTATCTTGTTTTTACTCGTAACCGGTTTGAGAGGAAACACGAGATTTCTGCGTGGCTCAGCTAGACATGTTGGCTCCGATGGGATTAAATATTATTATTGCGTAGAAAGGAGCCTTAATATGCACATATGCGTTTTAAATGCGTGACATGTGACAATATAATGTGCATAAAAGACACTTTTGTCGTCAATTTAAAACTCAATGACGTGCTCTCGACATTCTTTTCCGTTTAAGGCAACCCGCCGAGATTCGTTTCAGATAGGCGCATACCAGTCGCATTTCTCACATTACGTACGGCGCGGATTTAATATATTTCTTTTCCTTAACTCCGCACTTTCATGAATGAAATGCATGCACACATCTGTGACTGGTATGCGGCATCCCATAACAGAAACGAATCTCGGCGGGAATGAAGTCAAAAATGTGCAAACTCATTTACCTCCTCCTGAGATATCTCTATTAAATGCATAGATGACCTCAGACCTCTTAAGACGTTGTTTACGTCCGATGTTAATGTTCGTTTTGTAACAAAGAACAGACGTAACGCTCATATCATATCACACTTAATCCGCCTTTGTGATTAAATAAGAGAGAAAGAACCGTGCAGAAAATTAAACAGTCTGCGAAAAAGGTCGTGTAAACGAGACATAAATTTATACACATTTAAATATAAGCATAAGAGGAGACAATACATTTTGCTCATTTATAATGACATCATTTTTGCAACTTTTTTTAAAATGCGATTACTGTCCTAAATATAGCTGCAAAAACGCCAATAACATATTTAAAGACTATTTCTTCACATAATTCCATAAACCAAGGAATTTCCATTGCATAACATAATATAATTACTTTTCATTCTTACCCAGTTGTCTGAGGAATAGCCGAATCGTGTCTTCACTGAGCGTTCCCTTGGCTGGAAGGAGAAGAAAAGAGAGAATATATTATTAGCACACCTTTAGACCTCTTTATTTCTTTGTCCCTTATTCGTTGCTATGCATTACTCCACCATGTGTAAAGATAACCTTAATATGGCTTCGTTGTACTGCAAGAGCGGCCCTAGGGCTCACTTTTATTATGACTTATCAAAGCATTTTTTGCACAACCAGTTTTTGGTTGTATCATACTCTCGGTGCATGTGCAAAAATACAC
>LR138714.1:0-15510 GCA_900659605.1 Tisbe holothuriae | reverse complement strand
ACCATCTGGCATGGAAGCGACCACCTTGGTGAAGAGTCTCATATCTTCACTGGTGCTCTTCAGGACCATTACAGTGCGCCAAATGGCTTCTGCTTTGATCTAGTCTGCAGGGATGATCCCATTAATGATGATATCCGTCTTAAGGATTATAATTTGGACAGTGTGGTGAGAATCTTTTGGCCTTTTTAAGGTCTACTTTTATATGAAATAACTCCTTTACAGTTGAAAAGCTTTGAAGCTGAGGTCAATATCAGTCTTAGGTATTACGGCAACCAAGATCACATCATGTTCACATTTGGAGATGACTTTAACTACATGAATGCTAACCAGGTATATAATTATCCCCATAGTAAGGTGCAAGCGTCCTAGAACTAAAGGTTGGACCAGGAAATATGTTGTCTAAATATTCCGCAGATGCATGGAGAAAAAAAGTTGCCACTTCTAGCCAATCAGAGATCGGGGTTGAATGGCCAATAAGAGGGGTTCAATTCTTCGACAGGGTTGCCAGCTGAATTTGAAGAGATTTGGCCAGAAAAATTTCCAATTTCGGCCAGTAAACTTTTAGTACGTACATAAGCTTTATATATAATTTAATTTGTCGCACAAAAATAAGAGATAGGATCCGAATTCGGCCAAACAGTAAATAAATTTGATAAACTTTGCTAGTTCAGCTTAATTTCCATTTTGTTCAAGGATTTGGTATTTAGCTCTGGTAACCCTGTTACTGAAGGCTCAGAAGTTAGGGACAACATTAAAGTCAATTGACCAGGAAATAATACATACGAGGCATACCAGTAGGAAATAAATTGTTTCAATATGTACACTTAAGTTATACACAAATTCGTATATAAAAATTTTCACATAAAATGAAGCTTATGGAAGTTCTAAAGAAATGCATATATATTCACATTTACATAATTATATATTTTTTTCGTACTTCTGCAACTAAGTAAGTATGATCCCTTCTTGCAGAAGGGGACTTTAGGGACGATTGTAACAGTAAAGATGCAATATTGTAAAACACACATATGTCCTTGGCACAGGTTAAACATATATTTTTTGCTTAGGGTTTTGTTGTATTAATATGAAGTGTGCCTGTTTGCATAATTAACAATGATCTAAAAAGGGACTAATAAACCCCTTAGTACCGTATCAATCATATCATTTTTATCCCATGACGAAGGCCCTATCTTCATTGCCATTGGCTGATCTCTCCTTGAATGCGATGATGCTATTGGCTGAAAGTGGCAACTTTCTTTCCCCCATGAAGACGGGAAAATTACCTACAGCAAACTTCCTGAGCTAACCTTTAGTTATAGGACGCTTGGTAAGGTGCAAGTATACAACTTCATTATACAGGGTGTTTCATGATAGTTGTCCCGATTAACAAGTTGAATATCTCTTTTATACTGGACTTTAGAAAGTTAGTTATGAAGTCAAAAAAAGTTTTAGGAGAGTGGGAAATTTTATCTAGATCACTTTTTAACTTGAGATTAATTCATCCATCCACTATTTAATTGAGATGGAAAAAGGTATATTTTCACAATTTTACTCTGAAAAAAACACATTGATAAGCTTGTAATTAATGATTTTACCACAAAAGAGGCTCATTTTACCTGCCAATGTTTCCTTTTAGGGCTCAAACCATTTAGTAACCACTAGATAGCAGCTTATACACTTTTTGGTCATATTTGAGCAAACTGGAATTTTTTTCATATTTTTGATGTTATTATGGCCCCAACACTACACCTTTGACTTTGACCTGTGGGTATGGCCCAGTATAGAAAATCATCCAACTAAAAATATGCCAACATAAAATTTCCCACTTTTCTAAGCATATTGTTACTCCTTAAGCAACCTTCTCAAGCCCAGTAGTATACAAGAGATATTTAAGTTGTTAATTGGGACAACTCTCATGAAACACCCTGTAGAACTACAAAAACATGGACAAGCTCATCCGTCACATGAATGAGAACAGTGACACCCACGGCTACCATCTCCTCTACTCAACACCGTCATGCTTTGTCAAGGCACTGAATGACGCTGGGGAGACCTGGTCCACTAAGGATGATGACTTCTTCCCTTATGCCAGTGGTATTATAGACACATTACTACTTACAACATGGCATATAATTGGTTCATTTTAGATCAACATGCATACTGGACGGGATACTTCACCTCTAGGCCAGCATTTAAGCTCCATGAGAGGCAGTCCAGTGTCCTGTTGGCTGCACATCGGCAGCTGGAGGCACTCGTCACTGACATACCGGAATTGGACGACTACCCTGCTATCAAACTCTCTCGGTAAGCTGAAAAATTACTACAAAACATTATTTACATGGTATTGTTTGTAGTGCTCTGGGAGCAGCTCAGCATCACGATGCAATCACTGGCACTGCAAAGGATGCCGTTGATAATGACTACCACAGAATGCTCAGGTGCGCATAATTAAGCTACTAATGACTTAATTAGGCTAGTTAATAAACCATTTTAGCGAGGGTGAGATGCACGTTACCAATGAGATGTCCAGCCACGTCTTCGCGGACTTGACCAGCCCGCCAGTCAACCCCAGCCACGGCATCCACAACTGCCCCCAGATGAGCAACACCAGCGAGTGCCACTGGACGACTGACGTGCTCTCCGGCGACGGGACCAACCTCGTCATGGCCGTGTACAACCCGGCTTCGTTCCAGCGGGACTACATTATCCGGCTGCCGCTGAAGGATGAGGACGCGGTGACGGTCTATGATGAGTCTGGGCCGGTTAGTGTTGAGTATGTCCCGATTTCAGACAGGATTCTAAATCTGCCAGGGAGGGAGGGCAGTGCGACAAAGGAGGCTGTGTTTAAGGCAACTGATTTGCCACCTTTGGGTATGGAAGCGAACGTCATATTAGATCGCATTATAGAACGTTTTTACCTACAGGCTACCTTCTATACTTCATTGAGCATGCTACAGCTAAAGATGGTGAAATGACCGCTGTAAAAGCAATGAGCTTTGATGCGTTCCGGAGAGAGTTTTTCGAATCAAAGGCCTTTGCATACTCATTTGAAATGGGGTATTATGAAGGAGCTCAGGATAACGGCGTTAGGGTAAGTTTAACGATGTTTCTTTTGCCAAAACCAAATGAGTATTTGACTTATACACATGATGACTGAGCTCATAATTATTATACTTATGTGTCTTAGAACTCTGGCGCTTACATCTTCCGGCCCAAGACCAACGACGTGGACACTTGGATGGACGCCACCACGGCAGAGTACGTCGCCACTGCCGACTTCTCTGAATACAGATTCGCCACATCCTTTGATTGGGCGTCGTATACAATCAGGCAGTTTGTGGGGATCGAGGACTACTTTGAAATTGATTGGGTGGTCGGACCTATTCCAGGTTAGGGAATAACTGTTATTGTTTACTTGCTAAATGAAGCTAAGCTAAGAATATTTAGACATATGGTGCCTAGATTATCCTTATTAGCATGTAATACAGTAATTGTATGTAGTTCATATATAATGTAAATATTTCCAGACTCATTTACACCTTTTATTCTTCCATTTACATTTCCAAGATGAAATTGTACAATGTTATTCCCAGTTCATCCAAAATGGCAACTGTTTAAGATTATATTGGGAACAAGTATTTTTAACACCCTAGGGTACTTTTGAAAAAAAAATGAAAGTAATGCATAAATAATGAAAATGGTTCCGTATTTGTTGCTAAACAAGACAACATATTTCGGTGCGATTCTAGAAATCGTTGCCAACAAATCCCAGAAAAATATAAAATTACCTAAATTTAAGGATATTTCGGAAAATCTGGGAAAACCATACCATTTTAATTTTGCTTTTCTCACCCTAGCCCTTTGGGGCACCTTGCCCTGTGGGGCTCATTGCTCTGCAAGATATGTAATTTTTCATGGGGCTAAAGGCCTTGTCCAACTAAGAAAATCATATAAGGTGTATTTGAACAAGACTTGTTGGAGATATTGGAAATAGGACGATTACTAGAACCAATCCCATATTTCCTTTTATTTCAGTTGAAGACGACCAGGGCAAGGAGGTCGTTCTGCGGTACACGGCTGAGAGCATTGCCAATGGTGGCGTGTTCTACACGGATGCCAATGGACGGCAGATGATGCAAAGGAAGAGGAATGAGAGGAATTATCCGTTCACACAAGACGATATTGATGCTGAGCCAGTGTCTGCAAACTACTATCCTATTACAGCTGGTGAGATTTGCAGCATGCCAATTCATATTTTTAAAGAGCGCGTTTCATTTAACTGGTCTATGTTGAAGTAGTTTTATCCCTTTAACTTTAATGTTAATTCTAAATCCTTCTGGAGCTAGAATAGTTTGCCCTTTTTTGTTTGACAAGCTCATTTTTATGCAAAAAGCAATTTTGTGCAATCAAATAATGCAGCTTTGATGCATAATCTTCCGCATTTAAAGTTTCAATAAGCCATGATGTTACATTAATCCCCAAATAGCCGCTTACATTGCCGACCCCTCCACCGGTGAGCACTTGACCGTGTTCACGGACCGTGCCGAGGGCGGCGGCAGCATCACGGACGGAAACCTGGAGATCATGCTCCACCGGAGACTCCTCAGAGACGACTACTTTGGCGTTGGGGAGGCGCTCAATGAGACTGCATTTGATGAGGGGCTTGTGGTGCGAGGCACGCACAGGGTGTTTACAGGTAGATGGGAATAGAGACTTCCCAGACTGGCAACTTTTCGCATATCTGCCAAGCAATTTTTCCCCATGTCTGTCGGCAGTTTTCTCATTTCTGCCAAGCAATTTCTGGGACTTAGATTAATTCGGATTTAACTTCTATGAAAAGTCCCAGAAATTTCCTTCCAGAAATGTGAAAAATTGCCAGTCCGGGAGGTCTCTAAACTATTAACTAGTACCGTAGAGGAATATTTGTAGTAAACTAGTAGTTTCTAGCAAAGAGTCTATAGATTTCTATAGTGATGCTTCTTTTTCAGGGCAAACGGATGACGGCGATTACTTGAATAGGCGGCGTGCACATGAGACGTTCCTTCAGCCGGTGGTGCTGTTCGCCGAGCAGAATATGACCTATGCAGAGTGGAATACCGCCTACTCTGGGAAGTGGTCGATAACGGGGGTGAATTCGACAGAGTTGCCGGAAAACGTGGCTGTGATGACACTCATGCACTTTGACGGCGACCTCCTGCTCCGACTTGAGCACCTGTACGGCCCTGGCGAATCCCCGACCCTTAGCACTGACGCCCAAGTCAACCTGGAGAACCTATTCTCCCCGGCTGGACTAGCAGTCAACGGCTTTGTGGAGATGTCCCTCGGTGGTAACGTGGCCAAATCCACTGTGCAGAGGCTAAAGTGGAACACGGACAAGAAAGCTGATGCTAGAGCTAGAAGTGGCGATGTCGGGATGACAGTGACTATGAGACCGGCGGAAATAAGGACGTTCCTAATCAATGTTAACAGAGCATAATACTTTATATAAGAGTACTAAACTGCAGGGCAATCAATGTCTCTTTATGTCAAGTACCCGTTAAATGTTTTTCAACTCTGTCCCCGCCTAAGGCGCCGTTAGCTAGCAGCGAAGGGATTAGAAAACTCTCCTCGCGCGCGCAACAGTTTGTCCACCTAGACCAACCACCTAGACAGACGGCAGCGGACGTCGGGCGGCTTACACCCCTCCTCCCCAGGTGAGCTCAGCTAATAATACTACTTTTGAGCGCGCGGAAGCAGGTTGGTTTGTTGCTGCACCTCTATCCAGCTGGTTGGTCGGTTAGTCCTAAATGGTATATAGCAAACCCAAGAAGCCTGTTTTGAATCTTCTGACCAAAGAAAGGTGACTGGAGACATTTTCCTCTAAGCTTTGCATACACATTGAGTCTCCATGCCACATAATCTAACAAAGTGCTAAGTGCATCTTCCGTTTGTCATGCTCGAGTGAGCGTCACTTCCTCCCAACGGATTTAATTTTTCAAACCATGGTGTCGTCCAAGACTCCGCCATCGCCGTCGCTCACTGGCGGGTCCGTGGTGTCGTTCTCCATGCAGCCGCAGGAGCACCGGTTGATGCCGTTGGAGCAGGAGCGGTTGGAGGCGAGTTTGAAGGATTGTGAGAATATCAGGTTTGCTGCGTATAGGACGGCGGCGAAGGTGGAGGTGTTGCAAGCAGCGTTGCGGCTGGATAAAATCAGGTGAGAAGAGGGTAATCAAAGATTATTTCAATGACTTCTGGGTATCTCATCCTGAACTGCTTACTATCTAATCAATAAACAGATTGAAATAATGTCGTGCTTTTACTTAATTTCTTAACTTAGGTAAGTTAGGTTGAGTTAGGCTTAGTCATGCGTCCTATAACTAGTTATAGGACGCTTGGGCTAAGTTAGTTAAAGTTCATTTATAAGGCGGAGTTAGTTCACATTCAGTTAGGTTGAGTTAGGTTAAGTTCACATAGGTTCAGTTAGCTTAAGGGTTTTCAAAGGACTTTTTATACAGAACAGAGATTATTTCTTAATCCTATATTTTCCCAGATTCGGCGTCGTCTGCAACATCTTCCACCACCACGGCCTCACCTCCTCCGAAAACGACGTCGTCCTCGACGCCTCCGAGGCCTCCGACATTGTCTCCGACATCTTCTTCGCAGCCTCCAAAGTCCGCAGCTACTACAGCCCACCAATGGACGTGGACGCGCTCACGGACGCCGCAGTCCGCACGGCGCTCACAATCTTCGACCCAAAGTCGACCGGCGGCGTCCTCGTGGCCGCGCTCAAAATGTTCTTCGTCGTCCTGTGCGACGGACGGCTAAGGGACAAATTCCTCTACATGTTTCGCCAGTTTGAAGACGGGAGCGGGCATCTGACGCGGAAGGGATTGACGGGGCTGCTCAAGGCACTCGCCCAAGTGGCGGAGCACTTTGGCGAGGCCATCAGCTTTGGACAAGGGCTCGTGTCCGTCTCGGTAAACCAGTGCTTCAACCATCACGTGACGTCGCACCAGAGTGAGGCCTTGTCCGAAGACGTCTTCTCCCGGTGGTTGCAGCAGGAGCCGCAGATTGTCGTCTGGCTGCCGACGCACTTCCGACTCGTCATGAGCCGCGGGGTGCGGCATGGCATGCGCTGCAGCAGCTGCCGTATGGAGGACATCATCGGGCTGAGGTATCAGTGCCTCAGATGCATGAACTTTGACCTGTGCCAGAACTGCTTCTTCCGGGGGAAGAAGTGCCGCGGCCACAAGATTGAGCACCCCATGCAAGAGTACTGCTACAGGTCGACAAAGAAGGACGCGACCAAGGCGTTCATGAAACTACTGGTCAACAAGCTGAGGAAGAGGAAGCTGAGTCAGATGCGGCAGCGGTATTTGAGCCCACAGCAGTCGGATGCGGGGCACAAGGCTGGCAGCCGGGCGAGCACGGCCAAGGGCAAGCGGAAGCAACGGCGCCAGCAGGCGAGTTCAGGGCACAGTTCTGGCGATGACAGCTCCGGATTCCACTCTGAGGATGGGGCCCTGTCCGGGCCTGGGTCTGGGGCAAACTCCCCGCCGCAGGATGCGGTTGACGCAGGTGCGGCCGCCGCGGAGACGACTGTTGTGCGGCAAGAGGGGGATCGGATCGTGGTCAGCTCAGTGGCCGCTCCAGAAGACGCCGCCGCGGCTAAAGGAAATGGCATGCATGAAAAGACGTTCAACTCTATTGTGATGCATTTGGAAGAGGCCAATAAGGAAATCATGGGCAAAGTAGGTTCAAAAGATAAACTATTTTTTGATAAATATATCTAATGCATAATTTACAGGGTCAAGTCTCCGACGACTGCGTTCAAATGCAGGTTCAACTCAACCGTTTGAAGGCTCTCATGGACCAGATATTCTCCAATGGCGGCTCTTCAGGCTCCTCCACAGCGCCATCATCTCAAAACGGATCCCTTCGGAGGAGACCTCTGTCCCTGGCAATGAGCCTAGGAGGCTCTGAGAGACCGCTGTCCCTGGCAATGAGCCTTGGAGCCTCCGAGCCGAGTCTGATTGAGAGCACTCCTGTGGTGATGAAGGCTGGACATGGTTGTGAGGCTGCTGGCGGGGGACGGGGGAAGAGGAGATTGCTGATTCCGGCTGGGACGAGTAGATTTAGTCCCATCAGCAAGAAAGCTCCTGCAGCATTGATGGTAAGCATGAACCTATTATACAAGTTAGAGCTCAATGATGGTAAGCTATTCAGCTGTACAAATGATAAAAGTGAAAAGGTGCCAAATTTGTTTGTTCTTATTCTATAAAGAGCTTGAAATAAGCATTCAAACGAGTTTTAACCTCTTACGCACCTTGTACCGTATAATATCTTTGGCTCTTCGGAAGAGGTACAATTTTGGCTAGAGAACTCTTATCATTTGGACAGTCGTATTGTAGCAACTCATTATATTTCAAATATTATTCAATTATACTTCCACAGCAAACCCCGGATCCATCCTCCTTCCAACACCAAGTCCACCAATTCACCCAGCCCCAGCCTGTTGACGGCTCGGCCCACCCTTCCGGTGTTTCCTACCTGCCAGACCTGCCCGAGGACACGACCCTCACTGCGGCATCCTCCGGAATCCCGTCCATCTCTGACCTGTCCATGGGAGATTTGACGTCATTGCTCGTCAAGACTGGGCAGGTGCAGCCAGAGGAGAATGACATGGAAAAGTTGAATATTACTGAAGGACTGGAGGTAAAGATAAAATGCAGCATTTATCATGTGGATGTGTAACAATACAATATCAAAACACGTCCACCTAAGCTATGTAGAACATGGTATAACTCTGGATAAAGAAATATAAAGAATGTATTTAGACCCTTTATATAATTAGCTTATTAATCAATTAATACTAGTATTTTGACAGTTAATTTTTAATTATCATGCTATATACTCATTTAAAGATGGCTGGGCAAAATCCTGGGATATGTTCTTATATTGTACTATAGGAGTACCAAAATTGGAAAACAAAATTAGCCAATATTGCTCTCTGAGTTATAGCTTGGAGCTTTTTAGAGCAGGAATTCATATCTTGGACTCCCTGTACAGCATTATTATATCCGAGAGTCACCAACCCATCGAACTAAGACAAGGGGAAAGGTTGCTGCGGAAATAATGAATGTTGTGACAACACTCATGTAAAAAGAGCCATTTGGTAATAGGTTGCGTGATATAAAGGGGAGAAGGAGATTGTCCCTTCAGAGCTGAGTCTGAGAAAAAGAACTTCTTTCAGTCCAGTGTTGTCTGTCTGTTTGTAGTTTCCTTTCCCCTTGTCTTAGTTCGATGGTACTTTTATTTCGGAAAGGTAAACAGGATTTTTCAGGGGCGCTCGAAAACGAGTTATTTTGATCATTATCTTCATATGACTATAAACTACCGCTAATTAACACCTAATTACCTGCAAAACCGGTCCCACCACCGGTGCATTGACGAGCCCCTTGAGGGAGAGATACGACAGCCCGGTCATGGCCACGCCGAATGGCACGAGTCTCGCCCAGTCCGAGGGCGCCAGGCGGAACCAGCCGCCAAACGAGTCTGGGATGGGCAGCGCCCTGAAGTAGTCTGGCAGGTGGACGCAGATGAGGTTGTGGATCGGCTCCATGGTGGACAAGTTGAGCAGTGCGCAGGTCACGGATGTAGAAATTAACTCTCAGGCAAGGGCTCAGCCAGACATGGAAGAAGAAGGAAGTGTAGGCTGAGCGGGTGAGAGAGAGAGAGAGAAAAAGCTGAGCCGTGATTGGAGGAAGCGCGGCGGGAAATTTGAATTGCGAGATAGTATTTTTATAGTGTGGTTTGTATTCAATGAACTTGTTAAAGATTGTGTATTATATGCATTGCGGCGGATGCAAGTGTTGAATGTATCAGGAATTTGAGATAAAACATGTTAAGATTGTTGAGAGAGCAAAGACGAGAATGTTTAAAAAGTAATTATAGGATTTCTCTCAGGGAAATATTTTTTTAATATTTTTTTGTAAAATTGCTCATATTGTATTTATTGTTTGAATTAATTTTTTTGTTATTAATGTTTCAATATTATATATGTCCAATTTAAATGCAATATATTAATGCTTGAAAAGTTGTTTTTTATTGTATGAAATTGCAACTGTCAAAACGTTCCAATTTAAATTATAAGATTACTCAATGGCAAAAATGGTCATTTCCGGAAAGCCACTATATAACCTATTAAGCCCAGGCCTATCTATATTCCAACAAAAATATGCCAGCTATTTTGATATTCCTATTTTGCTATGGCATGCGGGTAAAATTACTGTTGCTGCTATCTACTTTCATTACATTCAAGGCTTATATTATTATAGTTTTGGTATATTATATTTTATATGGGTATTATTCCTTAAAAAGTTATTGCCTCTTAATCGGACGCAAAACATTATTTAACCTCTAAAAATTGATTGGACCTTCAACGTTCAAACAGTTTTATAATTTCCACAACACACCTGTGCTTTCTTTACATACGGAGGCCTTTCTACTGCAGAACAAGCTCACACAGGTGTAATATCAGCAGTAGCTGAACTCTTAACATGTGATTAAGACCCAAATTTAAGGCACAGACGAATCAAAATCATCACTATGGCGACCGCTGTGTGGTCCAAGGCCGCGGCCGGGTTGTTGACCGTCTTGCTGAGTCTGCTGTTCGGTTTCCTGCCGCTGCACCTGGCCACCAGGTTGGCCGCGGCGTCGGCGTCTGCGCAACAGGAGGCGACGCGACGGCAGCATTTTTGGCTGTCGTTTCTGCTCAATTTTGGTGGTGGAGTGCTGGTCGGGAACTGCTTTTGTCATTGGTTGCCGGAAGTTAGGAATGGTAAGTGGTTTAAAGGTTCAACTTTGGGACAAAACTTGTGACTGGCATACCAACACAAATAGAAAACAATAAAAACTGCCTTTAATTTATATTTTAACAAATAAATTCCTGCTATGACAGTGCCATATCTACCATAAAATTACTCTTCTATAGTAGATTCATGAATATTTCCATATTGTGATTATTATAACAATATAAATTCGTAAATATTTGAAAATATGAACCAGTAATTCTGTAACATATCGAAAAAACCTCACATCCTCTAACCTCCATGCAGTCGAGGTCATTGGTCATTCATTGGTAATTGCATGCACTCAGTAACCTATGAACGGGTCTATTAAGTTCATGTCATTGTTCAGACAATTAATAATATATTTAGACTATTTCTCTGCATATTTCATCACAATATCGTCTTCCAGGTCTCCTTCACAGCACTCCACTCGCCGCCAAATACCCCCTCGCTGAGCTCCTCCTCTGCATCGGATTCTTCTCCATTTGCATCATTGAGCTCATTCTTCATAAGTGCTTCAAACCAAAGTCGAATGAAGAACGAATGAAGGAGGCGAGTGATGAGCAAGCGGATACGATTTCAACGGCAGCGGGGATGAGGTCAAACTATCAGACGATTGCAGCTTCAAGGTAGGACTTAGTTGCTTTGAGTAGGAGGATATAAATTTATATTCATGTATAATCTTAAAGTGCTTTCACTTAATTCAATCATGGCGGCAAAAGGATATCCAAGAGTTGTGCAAGGAATTCTGTAGATAGTTGCACTTATGTGTCTTCCTTTAGACAAGATGAGTTTACATATAACATGCACCCTACCTTTCTATCAGGGCATTAAACATTACTGTATATTCACTAAACATTACTATTACTATTACTTTCCGAAAAAAGTAATGTATTACTTGATCATTACTTCTGGGAAAAAGTAATGACATTACTATTACTTTTTATATTACTTTTTTGTAGGCAAATTCCAACTTTGCAGATGATTGTGGCCTCAAAATGGCTCCTATTAAAGAGGCAAAAATTTGGCTTAACATTATGTAGATGAATGTTAGTTGGCCAAGAAAAATTTCAAAATTTCAATGACTCCTTTTATGACAAAGTTGTTGGAAATTTACTACATAGCAGAAAAAGTAATGCACATTACAAGTAATAGTAATACTTTGAAAAATTTAGGCCAAGTATTACTATTACTTTTTTCAAAAAGTAATGATATTACAGCATTTTCCATAAAAAGTAATGTATTACAAGTAATACATTACAAGTAATGTATTACTTTAAAGCCCTGCTTTCTATACTTGACAAAATAAGTCATATCTGGTCATAACAAGTATTTGCTTAATTAGAAATCCATTTTCCAGACAGAGCAGCTTCAGCATGTCCACAGAGGACGACGCCCGCCACCCAGCATCCCATCCTGAAGGTCTCTCCGCGCTCCGAACATTCTTCGTAGTGTCCGCACTATCATTCCACTCTGTCGTTGAGGGATTGACAGTTAGTCTGGAGGATGACCCTTCAGGGGTGTGGATGAGCTTTGGAGCCATTGCGATGCATAAGTATGTCATTGCATTCTCTGTTGGGGTGGAACTGATTGCTGCATGGGTAAGTAGAACTTATGTAAGTTTGTGTGTCTAGTTCAGCTCCTGCAGTGGAGGTGATACATTTATGCTCTTTCTTATTGCCATTTTGAGCTTAATCATAGTACTGTTGTCAAATATATTTAAGGACATTTTGGAACCACTTCAGCCAAGCCTGACATGTTTAGAAATACTATTTAAAACCCTAATAATTTAATTGGTTGTATTCCAGGTGAATCTCCTCCATTATTCCATCTCCATCATCGTTTTCTCCTTGGCGCCTGCCATCGGAATCGGATTCGGGATCTTCTTAACAGCCAGCAGCGAGCGGAGCAATGTAGACGAGCTCATTATTAACGTTTTACAGGGTGAGAAGTTAATTCATAATATAAGTTTGGGTTACAATATGACACTTAGTTGATGTCTAATTCATAGCAAAAGTAAAGAAAGAAAGCCAGGAAAGACAAACAAATATTTGCTATGCATCCCTCTTTTTATATTTTAGGGTACTGCCTTTTCAGGTTCATGGAAATAGCATGCTACAATGGCAAGTCCATGAGGGAATGACTTTGTGGCAGCATTTTGGGACACTTGAAAAATATGTCTGCCAAGGCCGGGAATTGAACCCCGGACCCCTTGCATAGAAGCTTCACGTACAAACCATTCTACCACAAGCTTGCACTCAAGGCTTGACTTATAGCAAGGATAGCTCAAGAGATTCTGCAACTCATTGTCTTGCATTTAATAGCATTCTCCCGAAAATAAACCAAGTTTCTAATGTCCTTTTCAGGCCTCGCAACTGGCACCGTTCTGTACGTCGTCTTCTTCGAAATCTTCCCCAAGGCGAAGGAAATCAACAGCGGAAGTGTCAAGAATGTCGTTGCAATGGTTTTGGGATTCGCGGTATTTCTGCCTTCAATTCTGATACGTAAGTCACCTATTCTGGAATGCTTTTGGCAGGCCGCTAGTAGAATTTATATGTTTCAAAAAGTAAAGTATGATTATAATTCCCTTAGTTATTTGGTACTAATCTTACATTAATAAATATGAATTTAGGACTCTACTGTTTGACTTTGTGTATATTAATTTTGCAATACTGTGTACCCTATAAGGAGGATTGTTTGTATTACTATACTGTAGTAATACAAAAGATTCCCCTCATAGCTTGTACCTATTCAAAATAACCTTTATACAATTCTGCTCATTAAACATTTTGCCGCAATATTCATGAACCATCTTACCTTTTGTACTTCCAGATTCTTCCAGTAAAAGTCACGGAGGTTAAGACGCCTCTACCCCGGCATAAATACGCAATGGAGTCTCAAACTTAAAACAAAATATGTATATGTATAGAGAAAATATATTTCTACAACTAATGTACTACCAATAGAAAAAGTAAACCAATCAATAGACATTTTGCACCATTTTATATATCGCATGAGGGTCAAATATATAGAAAAAAAAGGTTTTGTCTGTAAAATATATTTCTACAAACAGAAAAGTAAACAAATAATTAGAACAGGAAAGCTCCCAACTGTGCACCTCTATTTTCTCAATCTATCTGTAAAATTTCATTTATCCCTGGGGGAAAACCAAGAGACTATACATAATATAGAGCTGGCTTTTTTAGCACGGGATTCAGTGTCGTCACCGATGCAAGCAATGCAAAATATTAAATATAATTAAGCCATTTTGCTACCCAATTTATGCTGAGATATATCAGATGTCTAAACACTGTCAATGCTCACCATTGTCTTTTAGACCAATTTGGATGTATCCTATAGACACATTTTTCGCCATAATTCGTACCGCAAGAAAATCTTGTGTTATTGAACAAACACGATTTGAAGCCTTCTTTTCTGTCCTTTTCCGTGTTTGTAACAAACCCTTCTTTTACAAAAAAGGGGAGGAAGAGGGAGAAACAAAAAGGCCGCTCCTAAAGAAGCCAAACACAGTGGGTTAGAGCAAGACTATAATAATTCACAAGTGTCACAGTGGTTAAATAAGGCCAATAAATATTGTCAACGTGGGGCCATGGTAGCCATATTCGCAAATCGCTTGACTTCAGTCTGCCCCGAAGGTTGTGGGTTTGAATCCCCCCTGTGGCATGATGATGAAAACTTGCAAGTTTGGCGTACTGGTGAACAAACCAAAAGGTAGTGCCCAAAAATATACAATAAGGGATCACTAGTAAAATATAAAAAATATTGTCTATATTTGTTATTACAGGGTGCGAGGGATAAGTTGCAACCAATGATTTAACTCATTCTCAGCATATATGAGCTTTTACAGACTACTCAACTTCACAAAATATTTTTGCCTACTCTTTGACTTCATGCAGATCAAATATTTTTTTCTGCCACAATCATACTATTAACTAACAGCACTATGCTGCTGCTCCACTAGTGATGGCTGTGCACACAGTAGTTGTCAGCATCAACAACTAATTATGAATAATATGTCCTTAGTTTATACCCAAAATATTATTTTGAATGGCAAGCTAGAGAGCATATAAAATGGCAGAAACAATAGCAGCTGGAACTTTAAACTAAATAAATTGAGATTTAGTGGACTTTGTTCCACCCCTAAAAAGGAAAGTTTCCGTTTTTGATGGAAAACTGGGTATGCCTGGGATATTAAATGCTCGTTAAATAGGTTTATAACAATACAAAATTGCATTTTTGCTTTTAAATGTCATTAAAACCCTCTAAACAAGGGATCCAAAGAGATTTATGATAAATGCTTATAGTATGTTTCACCCAAATGTGCCTTTTTGCTGCCAATTTGAGCCTGCACGCACCTCAAAACCTTCATATAAACAGAGTTAGTGTCTGTATCTCCCGGTTGGTAAACATTGTGCAAAAATTTATAAAAACAAAAATTTTCACCATAAAAAAACTCAAATTTTATATTTCATACAATTTTTGATTGGAAGAGTGAAGAAAGGCTAAAATTTACTTGGCATCACACTGTAGATTTACATTGGATATCCAATGTAAAGGGTACAAGTTTTGGATGTATCTACTTGTACCAATAGGATTCAATCATGCTTTTAAGTTACACTCTTACAAGGTCATAGAATGATACAAAATTAAATTATCTATC
>LR138709.1:18163-28842 GCA_900659605.1 Tisbe holothuriae | reverse complement strand
ATGATGTAACACTGAGTTACAAATTGTAATAGTTAGAGGGGTGATTACTTTTCACAACTTGGGGAATCACCCTGTAGTTCCATAAAATAATGCAAGACTTAGTAAATGGGTTCCTTAAGGGTTGCCTAAAAGACGACTGGAACTGTTCTCAGTGAGCTAACCTGCATACAAAACTTTCGGAATTATGAAGTCAAATTATAAAGTTTGGAATTAATTTCTCTGCATGTATTTCAACAGCTAGATATTGATTTAACCAGTGGTGAAAGGAGGGCAAGTGGCAGTGCCAGTAGACTCAACACCATAGGCATTATCAACAATCCAGTCGTAGAAGCAGGGGACAGAGGTGAAGCAGTCAGGGGCTCCAGACTCGCAACCAGCAGATGATCCAAAGGAGGTAACACCAGTGAGCTCACCGGCACTGGTCATGAGGGGTCCACCAGAGTCACCGTTGCAGGTGCCAGAGCTGTCGTAGTGGATGCAGATCTTGGTCTCATAGACAATGCTACCACCATAGTAGTTATCAGCCTCCTGATCAGAGCCGACAGGGTCAGTGGTCTTCATGATGACATCAGAGACTGTGAAGGAGCTGTCAGAGGTCTTTCCCCATCCAGCCATGGTAACGGTGTCACCCACTGGGGGCTCCTCAAGAGCCAGAGCAATGGGCTGGATAGCAGCAGACAGAGGAACGGCATCAGCCAGACGGAGCAGACCAACATCATTGTTGATGGTGAAACCATTGTACTCAGGGTGAGTGATGATGTCACGGGTCTCCACATAGAACTGGTCGGGCTCAGAAATGGTGTGGTCATGGGCACCCAGAGTAATACGAGCAAGGCTGGCGCCAGTGGTACAGTGACCAGCAGTGATAACAGTCATCTCGCCTGAAAAGAGATATTGGTAAAGGTTTGTGTTCATTATAGAATGGGGTTATATTAATCTTACTGATGAGGGATCCAGTGCAGTAGTAGTTGTCAATGTAGAGGAAAGCGGCGTGGGGGAACTCGTTGGCGTCAGCCTCAGTGCCTCCAACAATCCTGGAGTAGGGCATGTCCTTGAAGGTCATGGCACGCTCCTGGTGGGGGAACAGGACCTTACGGTCAAGGGGAGCCTTCCTGCCCTTAGGCATGGGGCCGGCCTAAAGTGAGAGATGGCATTTATAACTTATATTTTAATGTAAATATAGTAAGATTTATCAATTTACCGAAGCCAGGGCAATAGCCAGAGCAAGGACAATGAACAGCTTCATCTTGTCTTGAACTCAGTTGTTTGGGAAGTGAGTTGCCTTTGAAGAGGTCAATGGCTCTTTTATACTATTTGCCAAAGCATTTTAATAACATTTTGATTGGACTTTCCGAGATATAGTGTTCACAATGTCATATTAGCATCGTCATAATCTGCTCAATAATATAAAAAAGGTCAAGGGGGACAGAGGTCTACGGGGTGTTGCAAGACTGTTGCTCTCAGATTACAACTTACTTGATTCGATGTTCAAAGTCCTTGTACATAATAACGTGGTTCAAGAATTAATGTAAATTTAGGAGAAGACAAGGTACATGTATAAGCATTGCAAAAGCATTGGTGAAATATAGGACGTAGATATAAAGCCGTATCCGTGACACAGAAAAAACTACACCCTGTATGACCCTGTATGAGCTGTTACAATATCTGCGATATGCGACATTTTGAGGAAAGATGTGTTTGTACCAGGTCATTTAATTGTCATTTGTTCTCGCTTATTCGTTCGTACCTAAAGGACATTCTTTGCATGACATTTATTTTAGCTCGCTAAGGCGGTCGTTTGGCAAAGTACGCTTATTCGACGGAAATATTATGGAGACGCTCATGATTAACAACAATACAGCATTATTATTCATAATGTCTTATTTTTTCTCCATATTTTGATTATTTTTCCGCTTGAGATTCTTCCATCATGGCGTGGAACATTGAGTTCTTGTCTTCCATGAGGGCTTCGGGAGAGTCGAATTCGGCAACTCGGCCCTGGTCGAGAACTAAGATCCGGTCATAGTCTGAAGTAAAGAAGAGAAGGAACGTTATAATGTAAAACTTTGACCCTAAGTTCAAAGCTACTGCTGTCTTTGTTACTCTCTCCCTTGATTGTGAATACAGCCTTGCTCTATCCTTAGCTTTAATCTCTTAGCCGAAGCAAGACTTCTCTTGCAAGGCCCATCTCTCACCTATGATCGTGTCGAGCCTGTGCGCGATTGTGACAATCGTCTTGCCCTTGAGCTCGTTTCGCAGCGTGGCCTGGACCGCCGAGTCAGTGCCCTCATCCATTGAGGCAGTCGCCTCGTCCAGCAGCACAAGGGAGGAGTCGCGAAGGAGAGCGCGGGCAAGGCAAAGGAGTTGCCGCTGGCCAACGGAGAAGTTGCCGCCGCCTAAAATATATCAATCATGCTTAATCATTGTAGAGTACATTAACATTGTACTACGTTAGACTCATTGTTCCAAAGAAATCGTAAGTATGAGTATGCATTTTCCTCATTATGTAACGAAAAAAACCTTTTTTGAATACTGATAGTGATATACCTTCTTCTACTTCTTGTTCAAGCCCATCTTCTAGTTCAGTCACCACGTCCTTCATCTGACACAAGTCCAGGGCGTTCCAAATGGAAGCATCCTCGTGCGCGCCAGTAGGGTCAATGTTGCCTCGCAGACTTCCATTGAATAACACCGGGTCTTGAGGGATCACAGTCAGCTGCGAGCGCAATGTGTGCAGACCAAGCGGCCGAACTTCAACACCATCTAGCAGGATGCGACCCTGCCAGCTCTCGACAAGGTTGAAGAGCGCGGCTGTGAGGGAGCTCTTGCCGGCCCCAGTGCGGCCGCACACGCCCACACGCTGGCCGGCGGATATCGACAGAGATATGTCTTTGAGAACGGGGTCAAGCTCTGGCGCGTATGCCATGGACATGCTCTCCAATGCCACGTCGCCCTTTGTGAACCACCGATCTTCTTTAGGGTCGGTGTCCTCCACGCGTCGTGGCCCTTCCTTCGGCGTCTCCTCAATCGACTCTCTGATCCGCTCCACCGACACCGCCTGCTCCTCGCACCGTGACCCGTTGATCATTACGTAGTTGAACGTCTCCGTGACGCTCATGGCGTACGAGATGACCAGCCCGACCCAGCCTGCGGTGAGGATATCCCGCTGCCCCACGGCCATCAGGGCTGCCAGCAGCACCACAATGTTGCCGAAGAACTCGGAGCGGATGTTGACCCAGCGCTGGCACATGACAGCCGTGTACTGGAACCGCATGTTGGTCTCCACGCGGCGGAGGATCTCGGCGAAGAACCGCTGCCCCTCTCCAAAGGCTCTGATGGTGACCGCGCCCTGGACCGTCTCACTGAAGTGCAGGTTGAGCGGGCTCTTTGTGCTCGACTCGAGTCTCTTGACCTGCCTGGACGTGGGGATGTAGACGCGGAGGAGGGCGTAGTAGACGAGCGCGAGGGGCACGGCGGCGATGAGGAAGGCGGGCGAGCTGATGGAGATGACGATGATGACGGAGAGGACCTCGCTGGCGGTGAAGAGCAGGCCGGAGAAGGCCTGGGGCAGGGTGAGGTCCACCACGTTGAGGTCGGGGCCGAAGCGGGTCACGATCGACCCAGTCGGGGTCGTGTCGAAGAATCGCATTCTGGAATATGGGAAGCGTTAGTGGAAGTCATGTGTATAAAAACATATGTGTACTACTGTATCATTTGAGGTAAACAACAACATCTTGCTCGATGTTTGTTGCGCATAAACAAGTCCTGCTGCGGATTTAATAAAGCTCTAATCATGTTTATTGTGCATGTTTTATTTGAGGTTGTATAAGCGTTTTCCACGAAGTTTAAAAATGTAACACTGATTATATAAGATCAATGATCATGCAGTTTGAACAGTATGAGAAATAGTCTTCCTTCAAGTTCTTTGCTTTGATCAGTATGTATCACTTACTAACACTGAACGTTCAGCATAATATTATCATGTTACGTATTATTACAACTAGCTAACTAGCAACTTGCTTTGTCATTTTTTAAAGAGACCACGTCCAACTTGTCCTTAAAATGTCAACTAACCACAACTTAAGTCTCACCTCGCCCTCATAATGGTCTGAAAGAGTTCCTGGTGAAGCTTGACACTTCCCTTGGCACACGTGGTGAAGAAGAACCAGTTCCTGAAGAAGCTCACGAGCGCCTGAGCCAATCCGAACACGGCCAGGATGGACAGGTAGAAGGCGTTGTCAAAAGAGGAGCCGCCCTCGCTGTCGTCGTCCAGAACCGCCTGGTTGTGGTCAGACCATGTCGCCAGCCACACAGTGGAACCTAAAATAATAAATAATGTGGCGTTAATTGACGTATAAAGATATTTCTAAGGTTTCTAAACCTGTGGAGATGGCCTGGTTGAGAAGGAAGTTGAATATGAGGACGACGCTGCTGACGTAGCCCAGTGCCCTGAAGTAGGTCTTGTAGGCGGCCGTTTTGACTCTTCCGGTGAGCACGGCCTCGTCCTTGAGACGCTTTGATGTCTCTTGAGCAGCAGTTAGAGCCTTCTTTTCCGATTCAGTTTCTAGCTTCTTAACTGAAGATTTCACAGGAGAGTCTAGAATAGTGATAGATCAAATGAGTACCTATGTGACTTTAAGCCCATTTAAATTCTTACCTAATGTATCCTTGCTTGATGTGAGACTCATTGTTTTACTCTTGGCGTCTTCCTCCTTCTCCTTCACGTCGTCAATGTCCATCTCTGACACGCTCATCTCATCCAGCAGCAGACTCAGCTCTGAATCCTGTCTGGACAGGATCTGGTTGAACGGGCCGAATTCGGACACGCCGCCATCTCTTAAGACAAGGATGAAGTCCGCCTGAGAGACCACGTTGGTTCGGTGGGTCACAAGCACACGGGTGCTGGAGCTCAACAATCCAGTGTTACTCAACACTCTGAAATGTTAGCTTTAATAAATGATTCGTTACATTATGGTTTATAAATGATTACTTGTCAAAGACGTGGTTTGCCGTGTGTGAGTCAAGAGCTGACAAAGGATCGTCAAAGAGGTAGAGATCGGACTTCCTGTAGACAGCCCTCGCAATGGAGACTCGCTGTTTCTGTCCGCCGGATAAGTTGATGCCCTGCTCTCCAATGAGCGTTTGATCACCGTCAGTTAGCTGCTCAAAATCCGATGTTAGAGCACTAGCAGACACAACCTATTAAAGATGTGTTTATTAGTCTATGCACGGGCTTATTAACAGTTCTTTTTACCTCCTCATACCACTCTGGATCAACTCTGTCCCCAAAGACAATATTATCCTTGACACTCATGTTCTGAATCCAGGGCTGCTGCGTGACCAGTGCTGTGCTGTCACTGCTGACCTTGACGTGACCTTGGGTCGTCTCCATCTCGCCCAGGATGGCTGAGAGGAGCGAGCTCTTGCCGGAGCCCACCCTGCCCACGACGGCGACCAGTGACCCCATGGGAAACTTGAGATCAATGTTCTTCACCACTGGCGGAAGATCGCTGCCCCAGCTGAACGAACCAGACGAAATCTATTTAAAAGAATGTGTATGGTATTCAAATATATTAAAGGTTACTTTTATACCTCAACTGCAAACTTGTCCTTATCCTCATCCTCAGCAGCAGCGCTTGACTTGACAACGTCTCTCCCGAATCGACTCATCTCCTCCGAGCGCAGGAACTTGTTGATCCTCTTGAAACTGACGCTCAGCCTGAGCGCCTCCGTGATCCCATTGGGCAGCAGATGCATCGGCAGCCTCAGCAGGTTGAACAGCGAGATGCAGACAAACACCTTGTCCGCCGTCAGCACGTTCTCCTCGCTGATGTAGACGTACGTGGCGAAGCTGGCGAGCGTCACCAGGATGGGCGCGCTCCCGAACACAAAGTTGACGAATGCCTTGAGCACGGCGTTGCGTCGGAGGAATCCGATTTCCCTCGCGCGCAGGTCGGACACCTTGTCCTCGAAGCTCTCCTCCCATGCGTTCAGCTTGATGATCCGCATGGCGCCCAGGATCTCGTACATTGCCCTGATGCGCTTGTCCTTGCACTTCATCTGACGCCCCTGATACTTGCGCGTCAACCGGCCGGAGAAGATGTTGAACGGGATGAGCAGGACGAGAATGACGACGCCGCTGAAGAGCGCCACGCCCAGCTCACCGTAGAGGAAGAAGAGCGCGAGTAGGATCTGCAGCGGCATCGACCAGACCATGTTCAGACTGGGGAGGACTTCTTGAATCGTCTGGGCGTCTGAGGACATGAGGTTGACAATCTGTCCCACCGTGTACTCTCTCCGAGCGTCGTTGCTCAACCGGAGCGATTTTCTGTAGATGGCGCTGACAGTCGCGGCCTTCATTTCCATGCCGGTGAGGTAGGCGCGCTTCCAGTACTGCTGCAGGACGACCATCTGCACCACGTTGATCGCAAACAGCGCGAATGCGAGCGCGTAACCTTGCCACGCCCCCGGGTGGTCCGATCCCATATCGGATTGGACGAATCGAATGAGGCGCTTGAGGATCTGCGGGCTGACAAACTTGAGCACGTCTTGAACAATCTTGAGCAGGATTGCGATGAAGAAGCGGAGTCCGAATCCTTTGATGAGACTGGGCACGATGTTGACCTTGCTCAAATCGTCTTTTTGCCGCTTCCGGGCTTCTTCTGGACTGGCCAAGGCGGCAATGTCCATCATCTCCACGGTCTCCTCATCCTTTGCATCCTTTTCAGAATCCTTGGATCGGTTTGGCCCATCAAAGAGCTTCAAATGCTCATCCAGTTTATCCGATATTTGCTCCGCGTGCAATCCGTCCGCCAGCGGAGGAACATCCTTCTGCTCAAGCGGGCTCTTGAACCCGGACCAGACGAGCGGATCGAGCCATGCAAATATGAGGTCTGAGAACGCTGAAGCCCGCTCTTCAGGGTTGTAGTCCTCGCAGCAGCCCTGGGGGATGTCGCTCCAACAGTGGGTCAGAAATGAAAAGACGGACAATGCATAGAAGATGATCCACAGGATGGCCTCAGCACTGTTGAAAGTGTATCTGATGCTGAGCAGCACATGCTCCTCGTGCACCTCCGCCAGTGGGATGACAGGTGCGTGTTCATGTTCCAGGTCCTGCCCTCGCAGCAACGGTGGCGGTGGGCTGAATGATCGTGTGGAGGTGATGAGTGTGGGCACGGTGAAGATCAGCACCAGCAGCCAGAAGAAGAACTGGATTCGGGAACGCATGTGGACTAAAATGAAAAAGTGCTTATGACTTATTGCCAATAAATATCAGTGCTATTTACTAACTCTCTTTATATACATATAAAGAGAGTTAATATTTACCCGCTTTCTTGTGTAGATATGACGCGCTCATATCCAGCAGCATGGTCAGGGCCATCAGACCCGCGCCGAGGGCACTGGCAGCGTCGGATTCCCCGTCCAGGAGCCGGAGGATTGTGATCGCGAGGGTAATCACAAAAGCGAAGCCTGAAACGTGTCAATGCAATATTGTGGAATGTTCTTTACTTGATTAAACGATGCAGTCATAACAATTAAAAAATGCCATAATCGTAAATTGTCTTGTTCAAAAGGAGATATGTCTCAAACCTACGCAAGTTAGCGATTTGCATTGTTCTATTATACACATTACCTGACAGGAGCCATTTCCCTATTAACCAATGTGACCACAATGGCCACTTTCTCCTGGCCTCGTTGTGTCTCAGGCGCTGCCACAGACGGGTGTAGTATGGATCGAATAGCCAGAGGAAGATGCAGGGAATGTAAATGCAAACTGGAAGTGGACATTCGGCATTGGCACTTTCTTCATTTATATGCATATTAAGGTATCCCACCTGTATTTTTGAAGCAAGGAGTGACGTCCGGTTCCACCACCCTGGAGAGGAGATCCTCATTCCAAAAGGGGGAATTGCAAAACGTCCAAGAACTCGAATTGGACATCTTCTATTTCTCTTGATGAGGATGCACTACTTTTATCATGGAGTTTGTTATTGACCTGTAAGGATCAGTTGTATCGTATTTCACCGGCTCAGCAACACAGAATAAGAAGCAACTGCTTTCAAGCACAATACTGCTTTCTCTTTGCAGTGCGCGTGCGTAGAGATGTTTTGCCAAACTGCCTTCGCCGTGAGCAAGAAAGAGAAGAATATAAAACACCCACTTGCGAGATGCAACTTCTTCTTTGGACAAATAATGCTCGCTTCTCCGTCGCCAAATTTGCACTTTTGTCAACTTTACCTCGAATGGCTCAAGTGGCAATAAAAGATCGTTAGATACGCATGTTTGTATTTTATGCAACGTATTGCCGATACGTTTTTCACTTTGAATAATAAACGTTAAACAATTCCTCAAGCAGACTTCTTGCGTTATCTTTTGTTTCACAATTGCTCAATTGCCTCCGTTTGTCGTTCAATTACCCCGTATAGACGAGTCGCCGATCACGCACACAAGCTGCAATCCCATGCATGTACGTTGCATATGTGTAATAAAGTTTCAGATTTGTTTCCAATCGCAATCTGTCGATCGTTTAGTCACTAGGGGATCACGCACAAAAGTTACGACTGTATGAATACATTTTAAAAATTTTGTCTTGTTGAGTTTCTTCTCAGTTCGGATATGTATTCCAAACCGGTTTATTGAAGGTAGCAGACATTTTCCCTGCGTTTTTTCGACCTGTCCCATAAAAGGTACAGATCGGTCAACGAATGGTCGAAGAGCGCACATTCCAAACGTAGAGGAGTATGCTTATTCAGAGAAAACGAGAAACGCTGAGCACGTGTTACGTAAGATTTAAGTCGGAACGATGGTCTCTTATGGGTTTTCAATTTCAACTGCCGATAATTATCTGGCAATATATCTGCTAGTGAATAATAAAAAATCCGCGTGCAAATGACATTCCCGCGCAAAAAAATGAATTGAAACAATGAACAATAGAGAGATAACGCGAGCCAGCATGCAATAAATAAGTTTGTTTTATATTCAGACTTCTTAATGGTTCCGTGTGGGCGGATCGGGGCACTCAATTTCACCATTTCGGCACCTCGAGTTGTCGATGACCCATTGGCCGTACTCCTTCATACTCGTATACGCAGCTGGTGCGCCACTCTCGCACCCAAGGATGGAGCCAAAGGACGCCACACCATGCAGACTATCCCGGTTCCCGTCCGTCAACGGGCTGCCAGCGTCTCCCTAAAGCATTGACGTACAAATTGAACAAAACTGAGCTCTATGGATACTCACCCTGCACGGACCCTGTCCGCTGGACGTATCCACGCACACTTGGTCGACGTCCAGTAGCAGGTAGTAGTCGAGGCACTCCTCGTAGGAGATGGTCAACACCTCGACGGCGAAGGGCACGTTGACGTAGGTGCCGGCGGAGGCCTCGTCCAAGATGCCGTAGCCCTGGACCAGGACGGACTCGGGAACGCCAATCTTCTGCACATCTATCTTCTTGAGGGCCGGGAGAGCTTGGATGCCTTCAGGACTGCACAGCTCTAAATGAATGGATTTAAAAATGTGTATAAAATACCCACATTTTACTCCTTAAGTACCGTCAAATACGAGCGGGTCATTGAGGTAGATGAGAGCGACGTCGGCGGTGAGCGAATCGTATTCAAAGCGCTCGTGGAACTTAAAGTTTGCTGCCAGGACGGTGCGCTCCTCTCGGCACGGCTCAGTCTCGTTGGAGAGGTCGTGGGCGCCCATCAGGAGATACGCATCCGGCTCATTGTGGAGACAGTGGGCGGCCGTCACGACCGTCTGCTCATCTAAAGTAAAACTATTAATATACATTTACTCTTTGAGTGCTTCCAGTCCGTACCAACGATGGCCCCGCCGCAGATCTTGCCCCCGGACGTCCTAATGGCGACGAGGTATCCGTGTGTGCCAGGGTTCATCTCGGACCCGCCAATCACGCGACCGTCGCCCCTGGATAGACCCCACACGCAGCCAATCATGGCCTAGATATTACAAGATTAGACCACATTGGTTAAGACTTATAGTTGAGCTTACCACGCAGACCATGACCGTTGTAAGCGTTTGGGTAGCTGCCATTTTTGTGTATGACTGAGGCCAAGAAGCGAACGTGGCAGAATAATGTCCTTTGCGCTTGACCTACTTATAATAAATATTTGTCTCCTACTGAGAGGATTCAATAGTGAAAATGTTATCTGTCCTGCGGATTTATTCGGAATCATCATTCAAATCAGGCAGATTATCTCTTATTGTTACGTAGTCGGAGGAAACGGGAATTTGAATGCAATTAAGGAAAAAAACTATGAGTTTCAGGCTACTGAAAGTAATAGGCGGATGTTCATATATGGCTTAATTAAAGCAAATTAGATCTTTTATACGTATATTGCGATTTTACATTTAATTCAATTTTTCGGCATATTCTGTATAAATTCACTCAACCTCCAATTTAAGTCCTATCTTGCATGACCTTTAGTGTAAAACAGTTTAATTTTGTATTAACCCCTAATAATACTGTGCATCTTAGGAAAGTACTTATTCCGCAATCATTTGCTCCTTTATATAAAATGTATTTAATCCAATATTTTTCTTATTGAGATTTGAGACTATACCACTAGATGTTGAAAATAAAATACATGCCCTTTTAGATCTTTCACATTGAACTGCAAATAGCATTTAGCAATGGTAAAAACAAAAAGGCTTTTCCC
>LR138708.1:12266-68678 GCA_900659605.1 Tisbe holothuriae | reverse complement strand
TCCGTTTTAGGTGTTGTTCACTTGCTAGTCAACTAGAGAGTGGGGAAGATGAATGGGATTTGATCTCTTTTATAGCAAAGCCGGGTCAGTGATTTTGATAAGAAATGTGCCAATTTTAATTTTGGTGGGAGAATTAGATTTCTCCGAATGTGTACCTGAAGAAAATTAAAGTGTATTTGTATGCAAATTAATAAAGTGTATTTACATGTAATTAATTTTTTGTAGGGCGCCTTAGTGGAAGATCTACAGTAATTTTGCCAAATTTTGTACTAGTAGCCAATTTAAGTGTATTTAACTGTTTTAACAACATGCAACAGGTCACTGACATAATAATGCAGCTAGCGCACAGTGCATGCCCGGATCCTTCTTTCATTTTCAGTTCATTGCCCACTGATCTGGCAACTTCATTTTTCTCTATCATCCTAAGATCCCATCCCTCGACCCCAAAGTCACATAGTACCTGACATTAAGTCCAGTGACCAAAAAATCTCTGTGAAATATACACTGCACCATTTTGATTTACCTCTGAATACAGAGCTCTGTTATTGAACTAATCCAGAAATGCTATAGGTTCTTGATAAATACCATTTCGATCATTTTAAAATATGTCTGAAGCATTTATGATTTTCTACCTCTAATGTCCTCTACTAGATACTGTATTTCACAAACATTAATTGAACATATAGCTTTATAATGTCTGAATCATGTTTGTTATCTGTATCCATTGATCAGTAGTAATTGAAAAACAAAGTAATAAAACAGTTAAAACTCCTACCTCTACTAAATGCAAACAAACTAAACAGTTCCTTTTTTTCTTTCTTTCAGTGTCATTATGGCGGATGCAGTGAACGCAAAAATCGTCGCCCAGGGCGAAAAGGTGCGCGATTTGAAGGCCAAAAAGGCCGACAAGGCCACCATCAAGGAAGAGGTCGGGACTCTGCTTTCTCTGAAGGCCGAATACAAGTCCCTCACTGGACAGGACTGGAAGCCCGGAGTGGCATCTTCTCCGGCCAAACCCGCCGAGGCATCTGGAGGCGATGTGGACGCCAAGATTGCGGCCCAAGGTGATAAAATCCGTGACATGAAGGCCAACAAGGCTGACAAGGCAGCAATTAAGGCCGAGGTGGACTTGCTACTGAAGCTCAAGGCAGAGTTTAAGGAGAAGACCGGCGAGGATTGGAAGCCCGCTGATCAGGCAGAGAAGAAGAAGGAGAAGCCAAAGGAGAACGTGCCGCCAAAGGCTGACGGGTGAGTCCTATGCAACATGTTAATGCCATCCAAATTTGTACTAATCGGGATGCATTTTCCAGGGAGAAGTCTGATAAGCAGAAACAGCGTGAGGCGAAAAAGGCCGAGAAGAAAATGAAGAAGGATGGACACAAGGCGGCAAGCGGTCAGGCTACGACTGCTGAGGAAGAGAAGGATGACGGCCCTGACGTGTCCGAGGGGCAGTACGGCGCTCTACAGATGATCCAGTCCACAGAGAAGCCCAAAGACAAGCGTCTCATCGATGTGTCCATCCTGGGCGCAAAGCTGGACAACCAGGACGTTTGGGTGCGGGCTCGACTTCATACGAGCAGGGCTAAGGGTGCGTTAGAAATCATTATAATCTCGCCTAAAAAGGGGTTTTATTGATTTAATTTTTCAGGAAAGCAATGCTTCTTTGTACTCCGGCAGCAACAAAAGTCAGTACAATGCCTTGCATTTGTATCCGAGAGCATCAGTCGTCAAATGGTCAAGTTCATTTCAAAGTGAGTGTGGCTAAAAGTTACGTTCATAATTTTCGCTGAACAATTTTTTTTCCTGTAGGATTGCAAAGGAGTCGATTATCGATGTCCATGCTACCGTGAAGAAGGTCGACGCCAAGGTTGAAGGCTGCACCCAAAAGGACATTGAACTCCACGTGAAGCAGGTGTGGGTCGTCTCCGCGTCTGAGCCGCAGCTGCCACTGCAGATCGACGACGCGTCCCGACGCATCGCGCCAGAGTCCGAGAGCAGCGGCCTCGCCATCACCGTCAACCAGGACACGCGCCTCGACAACCGCATCCTAGACCTGCGCACCACCACCAACCAGGCCATCTTCCGACTGGAGGCCGGAGTGTGCAGGCTCTTCAGGGAGTCCCTGACCAAGCAGGGCTTCGTCGAGATCCACACTCCCAAGATCATCTCTGCCGCGAGCGAGGGCGGAGCCAACGTCTTCACCGTGTCGTACTTCAAGGGTCAGGCGTATCTGGCTCAGTCCCCGCAGCTGTACAAGCAGATGGCAATCGCGTCCGACTTTGGCAAAGTGTTCACCGTGGGCGCCGTGTTCAGGGCTGAGGACTCCAACACCCACCGTCACCTCACCGAGTTCGTCGGCCTCGACCTGGAGATGGCCTTCAACTACCACTACCACGAGGTGGTCGACGTCATCGGCAACATGTTCACGGAGATCTTCAAGGGCCTCCGCGACCACTTTGCCACCGAGATCGACACCATCAGCCAACAGTTCCCCGCGGAACCGTTCAAATTCCTGGACCCGCCACTGCGCCTCGAGTACGCCGAGGGTGTGGAAATGCTCCGGGAGGTTGGTATCGAGATGGACGACGAGGAGGACCTGTCCACGCCCAATGAGAAGCTGCTCGGCCGCCTCGTGAGGGCCAAGTACGACACCGACTTCTACATCCTGGACAAGTTCCCTCTGGCCGTGCGTCCCTTCTACACCATGCCCGACCCTTCCAATGCCAAGTGGTCCAATTCGTACGACATGTTCATGCGCGGCGAGGAGATCTTGTCGGGCGCGCAGCGTATCCACGACCCTGCGTTCTTGACGGAGAGGGCCAAGCATCACGGAGTCGGTAAGTAACAAAATGCTTTTAAAGCCTCCTTTTGTTACCTTGTGTCAACTCCTGATCTACGGTTAGATCTAAACACTATTTTAGCGGTCTTCCCTCTATATTATGTTTCTATTAAAAGCATCCATTACACAAAATATTCTATCCCGAGTGTCCTTCTTCTCTTTTTGAAAGCTTTAAATGTCAACTCTTGAGTGCTCTCGTCTGAAATTGTAGCAACGGAAGAATGTTTTAATACAAAAAGGTCATATTGCCCGGAGCGTTGTTATGAAAGAAAGTGCTTTTATTCCATCTCTTCTTCTTTCCAGAACTGGACACGATCAAGTCTTACATCGATTCCTTCCGTTTCGGCTGCCCTCCGCACGCCGGCGGCGGCATCGGCATGGAGAGGGTTTGCATGCTCTATCTGGGGCTGGACAACATCAGGAAGACGTCGCTGTTCCCCAGGGACCCCAAGAGGATCACGCCGTGAAGAAAGAATGATGACACAAAGAAGCTTCTTTTTATAGCCCTTTTGGCCGTTTTGGAAAAAATAAATTTGGATGCGGAAATACTCAAAAATTGTAATTTATTAAAACCCTAGAAATATAATCCCTCTTCCATAACCTTGGAAATCTAAAGGGCACTTGTAATGCATAACCATATTCTATAGATTAAGAAACATATTTTACTCCCAGAGTAATGCATTAATGCAATTCGTTATTTTAAATACTAGGTGAACAAGGCAATTAGCATAAACGCTTTATCCAAAGAAATGTTGTATAAAGTGTGCTAAACTTCAAAGAAGTATTAGAAGTTTTAAAGCCTGGAAAACATCGCATTTAGCAGATTGTAACAAGCTAACAGTACAGTTACGCAATAACTTCTGGGTTTAGAACAAAAATTAGCCTCCTGTTCTCCAGAGCGGAAATAACCCCTCAGATTTGCCTAAAATATTTTATATTCCCTGCAACGTCGTTATGCCTTGGCAAATAACTCCTTTGAAGGCACGGTTTTGTTAACGGCATAGTTTCCACCCAAAATTGAGTATATCGGGAGCCGCCTTTAAGAAAGTTGAGTAGTCGACAAGTTCATTGGAGAAGAAGAAGTTAGCAATATCGACACAACTCTCTCCCTTCATAAAGTTCCTCTCTTCGTATTTTCAAATAATGGGATTTGGCAAAGACTTTTGAGCGCATAAAAGGGGAAGAAGAAATTCTTTTCTGACGACTACCATTCGATTGAGAGAAGCAGAAGACCAACTTTCGAGAAAACGAAGGCTTCTTCTTCCCCCGCCGCTCTTCTCCTTCTTCTCTCAAGCCTTGCTTTGAAAGCCTGTTGCTTTTGAGCGTCGTCTTCCTCCTCCACTTGTTTTTCCTTCCTCCTCTGGCAGTGACAAGTTGGACTCGATACTTGAAAGACTGATGACGACGAGCAATTGTCGAGCATCCTCATCATCTTATTTTCGACGAGATAAAAGTGACGGAAATAGAAGAAGGAGCTCTCTCACGACGCTTCTCAGATTATTGTACTAAAAGGCTCTCTCGACCGTGTGAAGAAGGCCAAAAAGGAGTTTATTTTTGGAACGCCTGGCACGTAAAAAAACGGGGAAAGATGATCCGCTTTCAACACGCCTTTCCTGCGAGAAGAAGAAGAAATTAAACTGAAAGCCTTTTTTGCGCATCAAATTACCAGCGATGGACGCTACTACTCTGCTGACAGCTCCGCAACTCAACCCTTGTCGGGCTCGTAGCAGGAGTGCTTGTGATGCCAGGGGCGCGTCCGCTTGTAGCATCCAGGTACACGATGAGGACGACGATGGGCGGCTTGGGGAGGGACACAACCGCTCAGCCAGGAAGTCTGAGCCTGGCATCATATGCACCAATACCGATCTGCAGTCCATCCTTACGGCAAGAGAGGCGGCCACAATGGCATCGTCAGACCAGCCGAGAAAGTCCCTGACGCTCGTCCGCAAGGGTCTCGCATTAAGAGGGTTCCTGAGCCATGACATGTCCAGAGCCAACCACGATCAGATCTTTGAGAATCGCCGGCGCATCAGCGCTGGATCTGTGGAGAGCGGGGGCAAGAAGCTACAATCACCCGGTAGTGGTTGTGCGAGTGCTAGCGCCTCTGGTGGTCGATCGCCAGTCCATTGTATTCGGGATCGGACCGTCGCCTGGGATCAGGATCGCGACGTGACCATTGACCCTGCTGTGATTGGCAGTGTCATCGAGAGTTTTCTGAAGCAGCAGGAGGAGGTCAACAACCAATCGAATCGGTTCTTGCAAGTGCACACGGAGCAGAATTATGGATACCGGGAAAAGAGGGTGGCGTCGGTCAGTTTCGAGCCAGAATGGTAGGTATTTCTTAAATTATGTATTAAAATGTGATATATTTGGCAGTTTTATTGTACAAGATGACTTTTTGTTTAGCCTACGGCTATTGCTATATTATATTAAATGTCCTATTATCCCGTTCCAGCGGTCTCCAAGTGCCCCCAATCCCCCGTCGTGCTCGCTCCGTGGACGTCACCGGCTCAGCTGAGCGAACGGGTCATCATCACGCAAAGCCGCATTCGGAGAAACGCTACGTGATCGTCGATGAAGCTGATCGGCCGAGAAAACTGTCCTTGAGGACTGGGGCAGTTCCAAAGGTCACCATGAGGGACTTTGAAATGAAGGAGGCTTTTGCAGAAATGACGCTATAAAAAGCAATCCAGCAGAGAAACTACTACAGTTTCTCTGAATCCAGCTACGAGGCTAATGAAAGTCAGAGCCAGAGGCGCTATTATGTGTTCGTGTGATTAACAAGACACATGCAACAGTGAAAAAAGCAACCAGTATGTTAGTAATAAATAAATCAAAAATAAATAAAGAGAGCTATATTCAAAGGTTCTTTTAGCTAAACCTAAATTATTACTTGAATGACTCAAGTCGAGCAATGAAAGTTCACTTTTTACTTATATACGGAAATACATTTGGAGAGGTTTTGTGATTTAGTAATGCCTTTGAGCGGTGCTAATATGGCCAGTGAACTGTAGAGTAGTTACAGTTCACTGGATATGATAAAATTTTAAACATAGTAAGAAAATATGTCACATTAGTGAAAAAATTAGTGTTTTAACTATAGCAGCCAGCGAAAAAAATGCCATTTTGAAAACATTAACAGCCAAAATTCCTTCTCCTCCTTCTCGTGTAAGCTGTCTTCCCTGAATTATTGGAATTTTTCCAAAGCTCCACCACAGAGCCTTCTGTCATCTTGCTCGTGTTATTGTTTACTGCCGGCCCCAACTACTGCACCAGCGGCACTATGTGGATGTCCTCGGTCCCGAAGATCCTCCTGGTTGTGGCCACTTTACTCAATGTCAGCTTGTGCACCATCCGTGACATTGATGGCGGTGGCGGCAGCAAAAGCGGCAGCAAGAGGTTTGCGCAGTGCAACTTCCTTGACGGGATCTACACCTCGGTCATGAGGAGGATCTACAACCAAGGATTTCACAAGTAAGGAGCACTTGAGTTAAGTTAACAGAGTTCAGACAATGCAAGAGATTTGGGAAAGCTTATCTCCACTTTTATGTGCCCTTCAATTGCAGGCCAGATTTAACAAACTCGCTGCCTTAAAATTTAATTGTGTTAAGTGATGAGAGGAACTATACATGATTACATTTTAATAGGAGAGATAAATGAAATATTTAACATAACCCTTATAAAGGATATTGATGCGCCATTGCTGGACAGCGATTTTTTTATTGCTGATCATGCACCTAAACGGTGGGAACTCAGAGCTGAGAAACCAATAGGCAGCCGCTGTCTATTGCATGCACAAGCAGCACAACGGTCATCTCTATGTAGTGTATTTGGGCCTTAAGACATGCTAGACACCAATTGGACGTTGTGACATTTTATGAGCTTGTTATTTTTTAGCCCGTCCTGTAATTTGTACTTTCATTTCAGGGAGCTCTCTTCCGAGATTGAGTTGATGCTGACGACGAGCATCTTGCCCGACAAGTGCCGCCTGGTGATTGAGGAAACAATCCCAAAGGGAATGTACGTCGACCCTGATCAGCTCAGAGACGTGTCGGAATTCACAGGGCTGAGGACATATGTGGGCGGTATGCATATTATTAATAACGACTTAAGTGTATATTATTGTGCATTATATTCTCCCAGCTAAAGTTGATGTTGAAAAGCCTGAGTTTGAATCTGAGGCCTTCCGCCTGTTTGTCTTCCGCAATCTCGAGATCCAAGAGAATCTCCGCGTGACCAACGTGGACCTTCCCGTTCACCTCCGCTACCACAAGCCGAGGGAGCCAACGGACGCTGAGCGGCGGAAGGGCGACCAGCCGCAGGCCATTGTGCGCCTGCAGAACCCGCGGCTCTTCCTCTCCTGCGAGGGCGAGAATGTGGCGCAGCAGTGTCCAGACAGGGCAGTGTCACTCTACTGCGACTCCACTGGAACCACAAAGTGCGAGTACTTGCAGATGCCGTACAAAGTGGTGAGTAAAACTGAACTTATTTCATACGACAAAAGTTTACCTTCTCACCATTTTTTAGAATGTGAATGCCGTGGAAGTGTCGATTCCAGTGGGCAACTCTGACCACACGCCGCACGTGGTCGGACTCACGACGCTCTTTGTCAGCGGCGCCACCGTCTACCTCATGGTTGTCATATTCAGAAAGGAGAAGACGGACTGAGACTGAAGCTCAAAAATTAAATGCATTTTGTGCCAAAGCAATGTAAATACATAAGTCTAGTCATGATTATGAGAATCTTCTTCACACCATTTCCTTGGATGGGTAACCTATTTTAACCCTAAAATAATCATCTAATTTTCCAAAATAATCTTGGTTTCCTTCAGCGTCTTGCATCATCTCCAGCCTCATCTTGCTCACGTACAGCTCAGCTGCCCTTGTAGCATCCTCCCAATCTTTGGATGCTTCAAGGATTTCCCTGATTTTAGGATACTTTGACTTGGCTGAAGTGAAAGCCTTGTCAAAAATCTTCTTTAACTGTTGCTCATTCCTCTCAGCATTTGAACTTCCAATGCATATGCAATCATTCTTAGAATAGAATTGGTTCCACAACTGGCCAGCTCTGTAAGCGCCACGGTGAGGATGCAGGAAAGGAGGGTGGACCAGGCTTTAGACTAAGTAGGAGTAAATCTCATTGGTTTTATTATGAAAGGGTAAATTGATCATCGATGACGAGGGTGTAATTCACCTTGAAAGTATTATGTTCACAGTGTTAAACACCAATATACGGAATACTCTGGTGCTTACGTTCTATTTCGAATCCATATATGATAATCGAAAAGCAAAGGGTATAAAACACATTTTTGGATAACAGAAGTCGATTTATTTCAGTTTAAACCGTTAGGATTTTTAATTCATTGCAAAATTCAAGCAAGTGACAATACTTTCGTTACATCTTTAAAAGTTACATCATGACAGAATTAACCAAAACGACCTTTCTTGCACTACCCAAGTCATTTCAGCTTTGACATACTTTAGCTACTACTTCTACAGATGATCCCACTTGGAATTTTGCTTGTTCGGAGGTCTCTTCGGAGGCTTCTTCTTCTCCTCAGCAGAAGAGAATGCAGCACCACGCGATGCAGCCGAAGATGAGGATGAACCCGAGTGGTCCGGAGAAGGCGGCGGCGATCACGAAGCCCGTGAGGATCGCCCACACCATGCACACCATGCACACCGACCCCAGGAACAGGAGCAGGCAGAGGAAGAACGCCACGAGCGGGGTCAGCTCCTGCGCCTCCGAGCGACGGGAGGAGAAGGAGGAAGAAGTCTCCGAGCAGGAGGGGCAGAGCTGGCTCTTGGACATCTGGACCACGTGGCTGGAGGGGCAGGTCGGGTAGTGGTAGAACCGCTTCTCCTTCTTCATCTGGCTCGGAGGGGCAGCAGACGTGCCGGGAGCGGGCTTCGGAGGGTTGGGAATCTCCGGGTGCTCGGAGGACGAATCCAGCTGGGTGGACTTGAAGGACGGCATTGTGACTTGATTAGGTAAGGAGACTCGGAGGAGTTCGCACTCTTCCCAAGAGCGATCAAGGGCAAATGGCAAGTGTGAAGTGATGGTTAGTGACGGGAGTGACCGATGAACGTGAGTCTTGGGAAAAATGAGAAATCAGAATTCAGAAGAAAAAAAAACGCAAAAACGGCAAAATACCGCCAAAAAAATGAAACTCAGCTCGTCGAAACTTGCTTCCGTCCTTTTTTAGGGATGCCATTTACTGCAGAAAAGGAGAAAACTTCTTTCGCCTATTCTCCTACTTGGCAACTATTTTAAAAACAGTTTGGCATCCCTACCATTCTCCCCCTTGCTGAGTGAAAGAAAAGGAAGAGAAAAAGAATTAGCGCTTCAGCCGAGCAGTTTCAAGTTTCAAGTTTTAACTTGAACGGCTGAAAGTCTCTCGATCTCAAAAACGAACTTGAAAAGCATATCCAGCCTAATCCCAGCCATCCTTGGAGGTTCTCGATCGAAGCCACGCCCATCTCGGAGGCGAAGACCTCAACCATGTTCCAGGCGCCCAAACGGAAGGCGGGCTTCAACGTGCCCTCGGCCAAGGCCACGACTCCGACGACCACGGTCGGCAGCCAGCCAACCAAGACAACGAGCGACACGGAGCTCTTTAGACTTCAGACCACGCCCTCGGCCACGCCCACTTTGTCACAGGTGAGCCCATCACATTGTTAACGATTCTTTTAAGCATTATTAATAATGACATCCTCCGCAGTTCTCCTCTGTCGTCCCCGAGACCCAGCTTCCAGTCTCCAACGCCTTCGACGAGCTCCAGCCAGTCTCCTCACAAAGCTCCGAGGAAGATGACTTTCTCTTCTCACAGTCCCAGGGCGGGGCATCCACCCAATCTCAGGTCGGGGCATCCACCCAATCCCAGGTCAAGTCGGCAGCCACGCCCCCGGCCACGCCCACTCTGCAGACCGACGCTTGCGAGAAGGATGTGAACCCCTCGGAGACTCCCTCAATTATGGACATCTCCCGCTCCGTTCTGGAAGAGGCAATCTTCTCACAGTCTTTCTTCGACGACGCCGCAGCAGCAGCCCCGAAGCAGCGCTCGGAGGAGGAGGAAGACGCCTCCGAAAAGGACGCCCCGCACCTCAACAAGTCTCTTCTGAATGAGATGATCACACTGGACGCGAGTGATCTGGAGGGACTCGCGATTAACGCCGCCGAGGTGATGAATATCACGGAGCCCATACCCAGGGAGATGCTGCACCAGCATGAAGCTTCCAAACAAGATGAGCAGAAGGCTTCCGAGGGAGGAGCGAAGCCGGAAGAAGAAAAGAGGCTCTCGGAAGCGGTGAGGGAGACCAAGGCTCAGAAAGAGCCTAAGAAGAAGAAGATGGAGCCCAAACAGAGGAAGGAGCCTAAGGCCAAGAAAGAGCCTAAGCCTAAAAAGGAGCCCAAGGCCAAGAAGGAGCCCAAGCCTAAGAAGGAGCCTAAGCCTAAAAAGGAGCCTAAGCCGAAGAAGGAGCGAAAGGCCAAGGAGCCCAAGAAGAGGGGTCGTCCTCCGAAGAAGGCCTCTGTTGAGGGCGAAGATTTCCCTCTGGTGAGGCGTGTTGGACGTCCCAAGAAGCGCGGCAACAACTACCTGGAAGACTCTTCGGAGGAAGCCGCAGCACTGCTGGCCATCGTCGAGGAGTCCATCACGGATGACCCTCCTCCGAAGAGGCAGAAGAAGGACGAGACTCTTCTATCTGGCTACAGGAAGGCTCGGGACCGTGGAGCGGTAAGGATGAACAATATAAAGAGTTTGATTATTGCTGTTACTTGATTACTTGTTTCAGACTTACAAAGGTCTGAGTCCGACCCAGAAGGCGATCGCGTTGAGCAAGAGAGATGCAATTGGAACGTGTAAGTTAACATAAGTTAGGATTATAGATACTTAATAATGACAATATTTCTCTTTTAATCTCAATAGACGTGGAATGCTGCGACCCCAGCTGCAAGAAATGGCGCTTCCTGTCCGACGTGCACGACCCCTCTGCCCTGCCCGAGTACTGGGACTGCGCCATGATGGGCACCGCCCTGCCAGACGGGTGCGCCACCCCCGAGGAGACCTTCGAGGGGCGCGACAAGGACTTTGTGGAGTGCTCGTTCGCGGTGGGCTCCGTGGTGTGGGCGCGCCTCGATGACGCCCTGCCCGAGTGGCCCGCGCTCGTGGATGATGACCCCGACACCGAGATGTACTTCTGGACCGAGGACGGATCGGATGTCGTCACATGGTGAGAATGACCATGATGCATGATGCGACCGATATCGGGTTTCACGGCGGATTCTATATAATATATTGCAATTGCAGCCTTCTTTTAAGGCATACATTGAAATGCTTGTAGTTCTACAATCTGAACAGAAATAAGGTGCTTACAAAAATGCTTAGGCAAGGGCCTCTATATTTAGAAAATATAGAGGTTATTGGCTTAGGAAACCAAGATCTCTTGCATATTTTGACCATCTAGTGTTTCGTAATTTGGTAACTAGTATAGGAGTTCTGTTTTTATGTTTCCAAGACAATATTTGCTGTAGTAATAAGGTTCTTTCTTGTGCTATTCGTAGCCTTTTTCCGTAATTCACCTCTCGCAAAAATATAATCCTCTAGGAAAATACAATATTTCTACATCATTAGTCCTGAAAACAAATTTGTACTAGTATTTCTAGTATAATAAACTGAGTTTTTCTCCAGGTACCACGTCCTGTTCCTCCACCGCCTCAAGAAGTCTGTGACCCGCGGGTGGGTCCGCGCCAAGAACGTGCGTCCGTATCGCGACGGGGTCAAGGCGGAGGCGACTTCTGCAAGTCAAGAAAACAACTCGATTGGAAAGAAGAAGAAGTCGGATCATAATCGGCTTATTCTGGCGATGACGGAGGCTGAGAAGGCTCTTGAGATGAAGCTGGGAGCTCGGAAGAGGGCTTACTGCTTCCTGGACAGGGGCGTCGGCGGCAAGAGGAGGGCCACCGGCGGCAAGTGGGGCGTGCCCTGGGATTTCGACCTCGACTCTCAAAATACCGTCGACACGGGCGTGGAAGAGTAAAATGATGTAATCCAAAAGTGGTTCTCTTATGTGATTAGATTTGTGCAATCCATTGTTTTTAAAGCTATTTTTTGATGAGGACATCAAGGGTTAAAATTACTATGTGGTGATAATCTGATTAATTTTATGGATTAGAAATCCCAAACATCCTAATGAAAACCATTTTATGTGGCAGGAATACACCAAAAGCAATGTCTATATGATTATAGGGTCTATAGGACTATACTGTAGAATAAAAAAAATAGAACACATATTTGTATAGCTAAAAGGAAAGAATAATCTGCAATAAATGTTTTTCAGAATCTATTTCATATCTCCCTTTGTCTTCTTTGGCCGTGTGCACACTTTATGCTTCTCGTGATACGTCAGACTTGACTGATCCCTGAATGCCCGGTCGCACACCTCGCACTTCCACAGATCGTGCGACGTGTGCGTCAGCTCATGCCGCCGCTTCGAGGTCAGCTTGAAAAAGGACTTGTCGCAGTAGCGGCAGAAATGGAACTTTTCACGTACGTGGACCTCCTTGATGTGCCGGTTTAACCGGTAGGGAACGGGAAACACCTTTTCGCATTGATCACACGGGTACATCTGAGCCTCCACTGGGGGCACCATGCCGGAGATGCGTCGCGGACGGGCGGCAGCGTAACTGTGCCCCAGGGCCTGGATGCTCTGACGCTTTTTAGCCACGGTAACCTTCTTCTTAACGACCGTTTTCCGAACTTTGGGCACCCCTACTCCTCTTTTCAAGGGGGCTTTGACTGGAGAGGGCGGGACTGAAGATTCACCTAATGGCACTGACGAGTAGTAAATGTGATCCGATTCAACTTGAGGCGGCAGCAGCGTTTCTTCTTCCCGTCGTGCGGCCACCCGACTGGACTGGCGAGCAGGGGCTGGATTATTCGGCCGCTCATTCATGTCAGCGGCCACCGAGTAGATGTGGTCGATTGAAGAAGGTTCTTCGTTGGCTTGAACGTTCTCCGCTCTAGGTAGCTGCTGCTGCTGAACCCTGGTGCCGTAGCTGTGGTCTTGAGAGTGGGCATGCTCTTGAACGGGGTTAGTAACCATGTCCTTGGAGCTACTCGCGTACTGATGGTCTTTGGTGAACCTTTTCGGGAGCTCTTTTTGGCTAGCGATCTTAGGAGCTGCTTCGGCATATAGATGATCGGCTTTCTTAAAGTCCTGATTTTTGGGTGACGAATGCTTGATGAGATGCTGCCTAAACTTCCACATGGATGGCAGAACCTTGGCACAGGTCGGGCATTTGTGGTGCTTCTTCTTGAAGCTTTCCCCTTGGTGAGAACTTATGTGAGTCTTAAGCTCGTCTATGGACGGGAAAGGTGTGAAGCAGTGCCAGCAACAAAGAGGCAGAACTTCCGGTTCAGGCATAACTTGTTTCTGAGGAGCTCCCACCGTGCGGAATGGCAGGTCCATACTGATTCCGAGATGATCCGCCAGCTCATTGAGCTGATTGGCAAGTTCTTGCTCGAGTGATACATCCGCCCCGTACAGGATGCCAACGAGAAGGGACACCACGTTGGAGTGGAAGTCAGGCAGGAGCAGTGTATACTGCAAATCCGGCACAAAAGTAGCCTCCATCCACTGGCGGATAAAGTTACTTCCGGCCGCGAGCACAAGGCTGTGCACGCCGATGCGCTTCCGGTCGCCCGTGACGAGGTTGAGGTCGGTGAAAGTGCCTCTTGTTTGCATCACGTGATATGCCTCCAGAACCTCTTCAACTTTCCTTCGATGGATGTTGACTTTGGGCACGTGTTGGGCGGAGTCAGCGCCCGGCTGGAAGGCGATCAGGCTGGGCTGGGTAGTCATGGCGGTCACAATCCGTGCGCGTTTGCTGGCAGTTGTCATGGCTGAAACTGTAATGAAAGTATGGTTAATATGAGATCCCACTATATTCCAGCAATATAAATATATATAGGTTTATATAATTCTTGATACGTTTTTGGCCAAGTTGATTCTTTAATTCACAAATATCCCAAAGGTACACTTTTGTGCATGCATATCACGGGGTCAGCATCATTTGAAAGTCATGATCATCACTGGAGTAGAGCACAAATATGTTCCTCGCTCTCTCAAACTTGAGCACCTGGAGCTCGTCGCACACATTGCTCAGCTCCTTCCTGAACCTCGGATGGGCCTCCTGCAACCCAACCACACTCTGCGCAAACGCGCCCTCGCCACCGGAGAAGTCCAGCAGCGCCGCCATCGACCTCAGCACTGCCAGTGGCAGCATCAGCACGAGCACCTCAACCAGCGCGTTGGGCGCCAGCAGCGTGAGCGCCGTCGTCAGCTTGCTGCTCACCGTGGACTCGAGCCGCTTCTTGGACGTCGTCGCCGAGCCTTTCTTATCGTAGAACTTGAATACGTAATTGACGTCGGCGGAGGACGGCTTAGAGACTGTGCTCTCCATTCGAGTGAGCTGGCTCACGCTCGGCTGACTACTGTTGACCACCTCCACGGAATCGGACCTCAGCTGCTTGAGTAGGAAGTCTGGCAATTCGGTCAGCGCAAGCTTCTTCTCCTGGAAGCGCTCTCTGTTGTCAAGGCAGCGAAGCCGAGCTGTCGAATCAGACTCTCTTAAGATGATGACGAAAGACGCGCCTAGATCAGTGGCGCTCTCCTGAGCCTCGTCCAGCGACTGGTACACGTCGCACACCATGCACTTGATTCCCTGCGACCAGAGCTTGCTCGCTAGCCTCGCCTTCTCCTTGAGAACGGACGCAAGGTGGCTTTGAGAGAAGACGGCGACTTCAACAGCTCTGAATTCGTCGGCACCGGCGTCGTTTAAGGCTGCCGACACGAGGTGTTCCATGGACAAGGAGATTCCGACGGCAGACTGTTTAACCTCCTTGTGCAGCGAACCTGCCTCTGCTCCGAGACTAAAATTGTCGGCAAACTTCTGCACGAGCTGATCGTAGCGTCCACCAGCGGCCATAATGTCCACACCCTTCTTTTTCTTGCGCACCAGTTGGCAAATCATGCCGTTGAAGTGTCCCAGGTTGTAGACAAAGCTCGGTGCAATGACGAGATTGCATCTGATACCGAGCGCCTTGGCGTGGTTCACAATAGTGTCGAGGTCAGCCAGTGCGCGCTTCATCTCCTTGGACGCGGTCGTGTTCCGGCGCGTGATGTGGCGGAGCGAGCTCTGGATCTGGTTGACGGGCCCCTCCTGCTCCAGAAGAGAGAACACCTGGGTGACCACCTGCTCAGAGAGACCGTGGCTCATAAGGTGGCTCTTGCGCTGTTGTCGGTTCCAGCGCAGCACGTTGTAGATCTCCTTGAAATATTCCTCAGCCACTCCACAGTTGGAAAGGATGCCCTTCAACAAGCTCGTATGGTTCAGCCGAATGTAGTAGCTGGCCTCCCCAATGTTTGGCAGCTCTCGCAGCAGTTCATCAGCGACGTACAGCACCTCCGCGTCGGCCAATAGGATCCCCGGCGACGGCGTCACAATGTCGAACGCGCATTCCATCTCCTCCCGGGGGTGGCAGCCGTACAGACGCAGCTCTCTGTACACCGGCGCAATGGAGTAGCGCTTCAGCTGTTGGATCTGCGACCGGGCGAGGAAGCGAGCAAAGGAGACGCGCAGGTCGTAGGGTAGCCTTACAACCGCGCCGGAGCGGGTCATGACCTCGACCAGAGGTGCCTTTGGGCGGTCGTACAGCTCTCCGTCTCCTTTGGGCAGCATGTGACCCAGGTCCACATTAATGGCACCATGACGTCGAAACACTCGTTCCATCACAGAGCGAACATACTCTTGGCCTAGCAGTGACCGTTGCAATGGCTTCTTTGCTGTCGCGCGCAGAATGTCGGAGTCGTAGAGAATATCCTGACTGAGTGGCATCGTCTGGCCCATGCAGGAATCAATGAGGTGACGGTAGGCCTTGCCTTTGGAGTTGGCCAGGGTGTGCCTCACAATTTCCTTCAGCTCAGCCTCTTCCACCTGGGGCGGAGGCAGATAGTCCGACTGGAGCAGCTCCTGGCTGTTGGGTCGCTTGCTGGGGTCGTGGTCCAGCAGCATCCGCAGCAGGCAAGCCTGTTGTACGAGCAGCCGCTCATCAAAGTCATCGGGCAACTTGATCTCGGGCGTCCTCAGCGCCGATAGAACCTTGATCCTCTCCATTCCGGTGTTTAGCGGCGGATAGCACATCTCGAAAAAGATTACGCCCAAAGAGTAGAGGTCCACCTTGGTCGAGTAATGCGTCGTCCTGCCGGAGTTGATCTCGGGCGCGACATAGAGCGCCGTTCCGATCTGCCCTGTGAGGTCGCTCTCGTCGTTGTCGACGGAGGAGTCGTGGCAGATTGACTCGCGCAGGTCCTTGGCCCCGATGATGCTCGTGGTGGCGAGGCCAAAGTCGCCAATCTTGACGTGGTCCTGGGAGTCGATGAAGACGTTCACCGGTTTCAGATCTCGATGGATCATGCCCTGGGTGTGGATGTGAACGAGACCTTCAATGATTTCCTGGAAAAGAAAAGATTAACATAAAATACGTGTGATGACCAATGATAATAGAATTTAAAAAAAAACTCTCCTCGTCATATTAGAATATTTTGCATGTAAAAGTTTAGTAAATACCCTACCCTGAACATCCTCCACATCCTCTTGTTGTCCTTGAACAATCCCTCATCAATGGCATTTCGAAGCGTCTGCTTCTCGCAGAACTCCATCTGGATGAGGAGCGTGTTGGTCCTCATCTGCTTGGCGGGACTGGACGCGGACGTGTTGACCTTGGACTCGTCCTCAGATGAACCATCGGCGCTGTTGCTACCAACGCGACGAATCGGCGACGGCTCGCATGAATCTTCCTCCTCCTCCACAGCTGCTGACCTCTCAAAGACGATGCTGTTGTCTCCGTCCTCATCGTCCGAGTCGAACTCGGAGAAGAAGCTCCTCTCCTTGGGCAGGATGGACGTGCCGAACACGTCCTGGTCGCCGTCCTCCGAAGAGGAGTCGTCCTCGTCGTCAGGCAGGAAGTGGGAGCTGTATGAGAAGCTCCACTCCTCTTCAACCTCATTGGCAGCTGTCGGCGGGACGCCTGGCGACGGCAGCCCAAAGCTCTCCATCAGCAGGTTCCTCTTCTTCTTGTGCCCCAGCTTCGTAGTGGGCGGCGTCTTTGGCGGCGGCATGCAGGCCGAAGACGACGAGCCCTCAAAGGTCGTCTCAGCCGACGCCTCCTTCTGATCCGTTGTGATGGTGGTGGTGACCTCGATCCAGCTGGTGTAGTACCGGACGACGTTCTCATGGTTGAGTCTGGAGAGCAGCTTCACCTCGCGCATGATCTTTCTCGTCGCAGACTTCTTCTTCGGGTCGAGCTTGATCTTCTTGATGGCGTAGATCTGTCCGTCCAGGTTGTTCTTCACCTTCATGACTTCGCCAAAGCCGCCCCTGCCGATGTGGCTGATGTAATCGAACTCTGTTTTGAGGCGGGACTCGCCGCTGCCAGTGGAGTGGAGGAACGGCACAGAGGTATTGGCCTCGGCGTCGGGTGAGGGCGTCCGACGATTCAGAGTGATGCCAAAGTCGCCTCCGGGCCGGCCTCCTTCTCGCAGAGGGGAGCGCTCCATGTGGAACCGGATCCATTTGTGAGCCAGGAGATCTTCCGCAGATTGCCGTTCCTTTTCATCTCGTGTCAAGCATTGCTTAACAAAGTCGACGAAGACTTCTCCAAAGCCAGCTTCTGGTATCTGAGCCGTCTGTGAGATCTCGCCCATGGCCAGCGACAGCGCAAGCACACCCAGCCTGTAGATGTCCGCCTTCTTGCCGCCCCGTCCAATTGCAAGAGGGAAGCGGTCCAGGTCTTCGTTGCAGTCTTCGCCGCGAACCAAGTCGCGCACCTTCTTATTGATGCTGAAATCGCCCACTTTGACGAGGCCATCGCTCTGCAGGTAGACAGACGATTCACGGAGGTCTCGATGAACGATGTTGTTCTTGTGCATGTGAGACAGTGCGTGGAGAATGCCCGTGACAATGTGGCGAAGGTAGTTCATTTCCATGGGGATGTTTTCACTGAGGTAGTAGGACAGGTTGGAGCCAGGCACAAACTCTTCAAAGACTCTCAGCTTGAGCTCGCTGCTAGTCTTTTCAGTGGCGATTGAGACGTACTTGACGACGTTGACGTGATCGATCTTTTGTAGTGACAGCACTTCTTGCTCGATGGAAGCGATTTGCTTCACCAGGGCGGCATACTCGTAAATGGTCTCCTCCTCGGCCTGCTTCTTGGCACGTGCAGTTCTAAAGGTCCACTCCGACACTGCCAGCAGGTTTCCATTAGGTTCTGTTACTCCCAAGTAAACGCCACCCAGTCTATGCCTACCCAGGCACGACGCAGTCTTCTTCACAGTGATTTTGGTTCCTTTTACGACTATCGACAGCTCTTCACACGGGCTATTATCACTCTCTGAGACGGACTTGAGCGAGATTGTTCTATCTCTGGACGAGAGGCTTCGTTTTCTGAACGGGATGCCCCCTTCGTGACTGCTTGCAGGCGACCCCACGGGGTCTCCGTCCCCTCCTGACTTGTGTATTGCCACACCCTCCTCCTCCTTCTGCTTGTTCTTGAGCTCCTGCTCCCAGAGGTGGATCTCCTCCTTCCGCTTGGCCACCTCCTCCCGCACCGCCTCGCGCGCCCGATCCTTCTCCATCGACCGGCGCTGCCGCTCGCGCTCCTTGCACTCCTCGGTGACGCGCTCTCGTGCCACCATCTCGTGGTGGAAGGACTCGAAGCGGGGTCCCTGCTTCCGCAGATGCGAGCTCAGCCACTCGCCGACTCGTATGGCCAGGTCTGTGACCATGACCTCGCCCACGAGGGATTCTGCGAGCTTTGCCAGCTCCCCATTGAGCTCTAGGAGGTGGTCGTTGGAGACGCCTTTTGCCTTGGACACGCCGACTTCCTCTGGCACTGTTTCCGGGTACGAGGCGGACAGCTTGACGTGTAGCTGTGCCCAGCATTGCATTGCATCGTCTGTCGAGGTCTGCTGAGGCTTGCATAGAATGGTGAATTCTGGCGGTCGGTTGACCTTCCACACGTCGCCTGCTCGAATGTCTTTGAGGTCTTGTCCGTAGATGGCCTGGAGCACCTCAAGCTCCTGCTCTTGGCGGTTGGACGGGCTGTCCTCGGACATGGCGACACTCACACGAGAGAGCCAGTTCTACGGCCTGTTGGAGCTTTTTTTCTGTTTTCCCCCGACGTCTGTTTTGGTAATTTGGTTTCGTAGACGCTGAGTATCAATGAGGTACAATATTATTATTGTACTTCAATGCCGTATAAATGCTGAGAGGGAAAACGGGAAAAGAAAACAAACCTTTTTTTGTTCAGTTTGGATTTTGGAACAAAAGGCGCTTCCCATAGAACTGGTGGCGCTTCCTGTCCAAAGTTGCCCTCTTCTACACTTCGCCCATGCCTTCCTCCCAAGCCAGCTTGAGTGCCTCCGGGCTGAACCGCCTTCTGAAGGCGTCCTCGTTCACGAAATGCTTCGACACCATCTCCGACCACCTGGAAAAGCGACCCGACGACACCGAGGGCGTCTCAAAGGCATTCAACGGCGTCAGCGTCTTCATTTTCGAGGCTAAGGAGGCTGCGGTGGAAGCCATGGGCAAGGACGGACTAGAGGCATTCAGTCAGGTCATGGCTCGCTGCTTCGGAGTGCTCGCCGACGCCAAGGAGGACGCACTCACACAAATCGTCGTGGACAAAACCTTCCAGTGCGTCGACTACGTCCTCGTCAAGTTCCTTCTCAGGAACGCGCTCTTCGACAACCTCCTTCTGGTCCTTCCCGAGTGCAGGAGGGCCCTGCAGAAGATGGGATCGACCACCAGGAGAGCGGTGGACGCGGCAGACTTCTGTTCGGATTTACAGCGCTTCTGCAGCATGGCCCTGAATGTGATTGCGCAGTACCCGCAGCAGCAGGCCAAGGTGAACCAGACATTACGAGTGCCAGGGCTGATCCTCACCGGACCCTACTTGCCCAAACAAATGATGATTCTGTGCTGTGAGCTGGAACTGCACTCGCTCTGCCTTCGCGCTGGCAGCACAGTGATCAAAGTGTTCCCTCACGTGACGACCGTCATCACACAGGGCTCCAAGGTGATCAAGCGCCTGCTGGCGGAGAAGAGCGAGGACGCGCCCAGTCTGATAGAGAGGCTCATTACCACGGTATTTCGTTTGGGCTGCACAGCAGGGCCCAAGGACAAGGAAAAGAAGTATCCACTCCGAATGGTCAAGTTCTGCACCGATCATGTTCAGTTCCTCACAAAGCAGTTCCCCAGCCATGTCATGTCCGGAATCGTGATGAACGCCTTCCTGCTCAAGAGGGAATACCACGGCGCGCTGTCGCAAAAGGATGACGAGGAAGAGACTGTCAAGCAAGCCATCGCCACCGTGCAGAAGCTGAAGGCGTGCAAGGGTCTGAAGGAGCCGAGCATGTTGTACGAGCTGGTGCACGTGCGCCTAATGATGGGGCAGCTGATCAAGGAGAGGAACGATATGAGGGCGCAGATCAGGGAAACAGCCGCCAAGAGGAAGGAGCGGCCAGGGACAGCTGCAAAAGCAAACGATGATGACGCTGCGAACGCTGCGGCCAGGGAGATCGGAGACATCAACCCCTTCCGGACGGAGTTGTCCATCGAGAACGAGGAGAAGATCTACTACAGACTCAAGGACATCCTGCTCTCTGTTGAGGCTGCCGCCAAGTGCGCCAAACCGTCTCGCCACGAGGAATTGTACCAATGCCCAACCGCGGACAAAGTGGCGCTAATTGGCGCTGCCGAGATTGCCCGGCTGCTGGGGCACGAGTCCATGGCGGTGCGGTTCTACCGCAGCATGCTTCACATCATGAAGAGTATCGAGTGTAAGGACGGTGAAGCTCATGCTATAGCTGAGCTCATCATGCTGGAGCGCTCCATTGAGCCGGAGTGGAAGGAAGCCATTGCAGCGGCAATGGAGACGAGGGGCAAGGACGCGGCGTGTCTTCAAATGCCGGTGTCGCTCGCTTGGCTGGCCTACCATGAGGGCAAGTACGCGCACGCGTATAACCTCGCTGCATCGATCAACCGGATGTCTGAGGCGTCGACTCGCAACACAGCATCTCATAAAGCTTCTGCTCAGTCCCTGCTGCTGATGGCCATGTGTCGCTGCTGCCTACCCCACGGGAACGCTACTTGTACTTCTGCCACTTCCTTGCCTGGTCGACGGTCTCTGGCTGAGGGCAGCGCACAGGACCTCATTCATCAGGCGTTCCGATCGTGTATGTACGGTGTTGAGAGGTGTAATTATCCAGGCTTCGAGCATATTAACGCCAGTGTGCACAACGTGTTCCTGGAAATTCTTCTTTGGCGCATCAGACTCTTCACCTGGCAGGGACTTCCACAAGAAATCAATCTGTACGCCAAGGTGAGGCTACAGGAGACAGAAAAGGCTGCAGCCTCAGTGAGGTATGCTAGAATTTAAATACATCCCATGAATTCAACTAACCTTAATTACTTCTATTTCAGGGGCATTGAAGCCATCCTTGACATGGCTAAGGTTGACCTCCTTTACGATGACCCTGATCTTTGCGAGAGCAAAATGATTGGTCTCAACTTCTCTCTGGGAAACTCACTCCACGGCGACCAAGTCAACAAAGTCCGCCAGAGGAGGGTCGAGCGCCATGCCGAGACCATCGCCAGCTCGGCGTCTCCCAATCTGCACCGATCCACTTTTGCAATGCCCTCCTTCCTAAGCGCAGACGAGGACAGCATTGAGTACACATCCACGCAGAAGGTCTTCCTAAGAGTGGCCATCAAGTACCACAACCTGCGAGGAGCATGCTACTACCTAAAAGGAGACGTGGAAGCGGGCGCGAACCACTTTGAGGGCGTTCAGAATATTATTGCGACGGTTGAGGCCAACTTGGCCGAGTTGAGGGGATGCCCAGACACGGAAGTGGAGACTCTGGTCGCGATCGTGGAGGCGCTTCAGCTGCAGATTGAGTGTCTTGCTAGGCAGCGAGAGTTTGCACACTGCGATAAGTTAGAGGAGATGCAGATGTCGGTTCTGAGACGGTTTCCCAGTCGATACCTGGAAGCCCATCCTCAGCTGTCCCTGCTATTCTGCGGCCAGAGCCTCTCGCTGAGGAGAACGAGGGAGTGCAAGAGCCCCGTTGACGACCTTGAGAGGTCAACGCAGGGTCTGGCGCTGTCGCCGCAGACTTCTCTGCGGCCGTTACAAGAGACGAGCAACATGGTCACGCCTAACATGCCGAGGAAAACGAGAGGGAAGTCGGTGCCCAGGAAACCTGTGAAGAAGCTATTGGCTGTTGAAGGAAATTACTAGCTATAAATTCAGAATAAATTAGGATATTTTTAAACAACATGCTTTTTGTGTTGGTACCGGGATGGCAATTAAGATGCACCTAAATGATCAAAGTTTCGTAGCCGTTGCCGCAGGCCAGTAGCCGCCTGATATTGATATTGATCCATTGGTAATGGCTAAGCTTTTTGAGAAACAGGATACTTCTGTATTTTTTTTTTGTTTTTCTTGTAAATAACACAACCACAAAGGCATATCAGGCTTCAACAAATATATATCGATATTAATCGTTATTTTTCTATGCAGCCTATTATATGTGACTTTTAATTACTAGAATATTAAAAATCAAAGATGATTGCAAATGAGGTCTTGATGATCCGTGTAGCAAGAATGGTAATAGCGTTCACCTCCAAAAAGGGAGCTCCGCGTTGCATTTTCTTTTATGAAATTTTGTCGTTCTTGGGGTGACATGATTAAAAGTAAAGAACATAAAATGCATTATACTTATGCATTATTTACTACATGAAATAAATATTAAATTTTTAGTATGCTTTATTTGTTCGTTGTGTGATGTACACACTTGTATTTCTTCCTCTTTGTCTGTTTTCACTAATATTTGGCGTCCCTGGCGTCTTGTTTTTACTTTTTTACCTCTGTCGCCATTGGACCTTCAGCTGCTGAAGTCAAACGCGTTCTTCTAATTCCTAAGCGAGTCGTCGGTGATCTCGCTCCCGAGGCACCGCGACTGCCATCAAACTATCCCATGGGACTCGTGCTCAACTTCTTATCGAGGTAATTAAAGGCCTGTCTTTAAGGCTCGTCTTCATAGCTGTGCTAATTCGGCTTTGCTTTCCAGGTACTCTCCTTCCATCATCTTCCCCAGCATCGCGTTCTCGCTCATCTACGGCGACTACTCGCACACGCAGGAGTACAAACGCCGCCTTCAGCAAGAAGCGGAGAAGAGCGCACCACAGCCACAGTAGCAGCACCACCCTATCGAACTCGCCATGCGGCTGAGCGCACTCCTCCGTGGGGTGAACCCCAGGAACATCTCGTACCGGCCTCCAATGCCGTACAAGTACAACATCCCCCTGGTCGCCGCCCTGTTTGTCTTCTCCTTCACCCTGGGCACCAAGGTGGAGAACATGGAGCGCGACCGGCAGACGCACTTCAGGGACCGATCCGCGCTCTACGGCGGCATCAACAAGGACCCCGACAACAGTCCGTCGTGGGGCGGGAAGAAGGTGTTCGTTTGTGAAGAGAACGTCCCGCAGTAGAGTGGAATTATAAGCAACGATAGTCGAGCTTAATTAGTAATAAAATGTTTGTCAAAATGTATATATTGCGCTGATGGCCATTTCAGAAAGGTTAAAACTTGAAACAAATCAATCTACGTATATATATATAAATGGCTAAAAAAAAATGCACCAAGCAAGCTAATTTTTTCAGTCTGGTAGCTGGTAATCTGATGTGATGGGTGTTATTTTATTTTTAGCATCTAGTCTTGACATTTGAAAATATTTTTAACTAATTCTTGGAAGTAGGACTTCTGCAATGCAATGGCTTCTGTTTTAAGTTAAAGTAGTAGATGTAGTAATAATCCGTGTGAATGTAGAAATTCACACTGGCAGTAATGGCCGCTTGAGGCCTGCTTTGCTGTAAAGAAAGCCAACCAATAACTAAAGAGACTAACTATAATTGGTGTAACCCCCTAAACAGATGACATAGCGCAAAATCGCTGGCTAGCGCTACCCATCGATTTTCCTCCACCTAAGTAGTGGGACCTCAGAGCTGAGAAACCAATAAATGGCCAATGTCACATCGATTTCTGTGTCGTGTATTTGGGCCCTAACGAATGTCAATATGTTTTGTAACATTTTGCTTTCAGTAAAAGCACCTAAAGCCTGCAAAAACTTTATAGGATATATATAGGCCTAGTTATTGTAAATGTATTAATTAGTACGAAACGTTTAAATTGATACTGTCTAAAATTGGTTCTATAAAGTATAAAAGCAATTCTTGTATATTTCCTTGTATAAAAGGAATTCGCGGGGGTTTTAATTTAAGGGAGTACTTGTGCAAAAAAAATCGATTTCCTCGGCCGTTTCCAGCAGGCTGCGAATAGGGACGCCACAATGTCGCAAAACTGCAGCTAAGCAAAGAATTAGAAGTAGTTGAAATGTTGAATTATTATCCTAGTTCTTTTCCATGGGGTTTTAAATCATGTTTCTTTATTCTGTTAATATTAAATTAAATTCTCCATTGAAACTTTTTGGCACTATTTGCTTGAGAAAATATCTGATTTAGTGTGTTCGTCCCTGAGCTGAGCCTTTTTCTTTTACGTCAAAACTTCTTTCTTCCGTCAGGTTCTGTTGTCAATTTTGTCATCGTCGTCGACGTCGTCTTCGTCATTTCCGTCATCTCGACGCGTCTTGAACGCAACCACAGCCAGACCCACAAAGAACGGCCCTCACCACACGTGGGCCCCCAGCACAGTGATCGGCCACGCCCTCAAACGGAGCGCCTCTCTCCAGAATTAAGCTTTGTTTTCGCTCCTTCTTTCATCAGCTGCGATGACGCATTAGAACGAGGAGCTGCTGCAGCGTCTTTGTCGCCTACTCCAATGCCGTTCCCAGCCAACTCTGCTGCGGCCGCGGCCACCGCAGGCTCGTCCTCCTCCTCCAGCTCCCCCGGCGCCATCATGTCGTCCCTTCAGTCTGTTCCCCTCAACGACGACGGCCCCGCCACCCTGCGCACGTCCACCGCCTCCTCCAACGCGTCACACCCGCCAGATATTCTCACGCAGAACACGATGAACTCGCTGGCCTTGTATTCAGAGGGGGCCATCGGGAGCGTCAGGTGAGGAGAAAGATTGGAACACTGAAGACATGGAACTGGAATGCTTTACCAGCAAACTTAACTTGACTTCATCAAAGAGTTCCCAGCAAAATTACTTTTTTTTATTTCATGTTAGCAATTCATTAATACGAGTTAGTCATTGGGTATCCCAATACTCTGCATATCCAATCAATTCAAGACCCCAGCTAGGCCAGAAGTCATGGTATTTCATACAGCTATTGCACCTTGTTAATACAGGATAAATGAATATCTATTAACATCATACTGTTGTACATGAGTTATTTAAATCACAAGTACTGGTAAACACAGTATATGAGGATATTAAATTAGCATATATGCATATGCATATTCAATAAGCTTTCTTTGCAAAGAAAAATCTTTATCGCGAATCAAGTCTAATTTGCAAGGATGCTAGATAAGGTCCGCTCAGACTAGCGGCAGCTACCCATTATAATTGTTGACAGTTGCTGTTGAATAGAAGTGTATTGTATTTCAATCTGTGTTTGGAGCCAGTGCACCAGTTTTTAACTTGCAATCCACAATGAAGATGCAACTTGTCAGACCTTTAACTAGCGTATCGCCCCATATACCAAGGTCTCAGAACAGCCATTGTTTCAGCCTGCTCGACGCCGAGGAAAACCTCTCGTACACGAGCGTCGACGAATTCTGCCACCAGCTGGGCGTCCGACCCGAGGTGGAATGCAAGGTCGTGGCCATCGTGGGCAACACCGGTGAGGGCAAGTCGCACACGCTCAACCACGCGCTCTTCGACGGCAAGAACATCTTCGACACGTCTGACAAGCAGGAGTCGTGCACCGTCGGGGTGATGGCGGCGTTTCAGCCGAGCATGCAGCTGCTCGTGCTGGACACGGAGGGGTTGCTGGGGCTCACTCGAAAGGAGAACCAGAGGCTACGGATGCTGCTCAAGGTACACAATAACAATATGGCTTGATTACATAACGTGACTCTTGGTTGCTGTTCTAGGTGCTCGCCTGGTCTGACATTGTCATCTACAAGACAAAGGCCGAGCGCCTCCACAACGACATGTTCCATTTCCTGAGCGACGCCTCTCGCGCCTACGACGAGCACTTCTCCAAGACGCTGCAGTCCCTGGCTGAGGCTGGCGGCGGCAGTTGCGACCAAAGCGCCGGCATGATGGGCCCCACAGTCATCGTGAGCCACGAAACGAGGCACACCAAGCCTCACGCCAGCCTGAGCCAGGACGGAACCGGGGAGACCGATGCCAGGGGCTCATCTCAGGAGCTCATGAAGCGGTTTACGCAGCTCCGTCTTGGTGCCGAGGGCTTCAGAAAGGTGCTCTACCAGGGCCATCAATGTGACGATCCCGAGGCCTTTGGGGCTCTCCAGCGGCTCATTCTTAGAGAGGCTGAAGACAACGACACGAGGGTGAAGCGGCCCTTGGAGGCGATATTCAACACCATGACGGTAGGCTACAAGTTGAAGCCTATTACTGAAAAGCATGACCCCAAAGCACGCTGCTTCTGGCAGCACCCTCCCAGTGGATTAACTCTCACTAACAATGCCTCGACCGGCAGCCTAATGATCCCTTACCTATCCTCCTCGTCCATGTCCCTTACTAATGACAAAGCTAACCTGGACTCTGCCATTGGACAACCTATGCACCTGCATGAAAAACATAGTGTAGTTAGAAGTACCTTGTGTAGAATTGAAGACTTGACAAATAGTTCCTACTTTGCTGTCCAACGTGTTTTTTCCAACCTTGTACTCGACCGCATTCGAAGAAACACTCCCAGACCAACCTCCAGACCTTCCGACATTAAACGCTACACAGAAGCACCTGATTGCCCCTCCCCAACCCTGCGCCGAAGAAAGAGAACCTCGAACCCGACCGGCGGTGACAGCCCTCCTTCCCAGACTCTATCCTACCGCAGACAAGCCTCAAGATCATCATCTAATTTTGTCCCGTCACAGGCACTCAACGAGGCCTACGCATCCGAACTGCCCGACTCCAACCACCAGCCGTTCAGCGAGTCCTACTTCGTCTGCCAGTCCCGGTGCACGTGCTGCCAGACTCAGTGCAGGCTGAGGATGAAGCACGAAGACGAGCACTCCTCGGATCGGTACTGTACCTACCAAAAGAAGGTGGATAACAAAGTATTTTACTGCAGAAAGTAAGTCTTCTCTTGCTTTTAAAAACGACTGAAAACTTTATAAAACTATTTTTTTTCAGGTGTTACGAGAATGGTCAGAAAGAAGTGGTCGTTCCCAAGGCGGCCAGCTCCGGTGAGAACACCTTTTTAGGGTTGGCGGCTAACCTCTGGTCTGGCAACGTGCTCGAGTGTAGCCGATGTGGCGTTATCCACCGCAGCAGGGAAAACTGGCTCAACAACCCGGATCCAGACTCGGTGGGAATCGTGCATTCAGAGGTCTGTCACGTGTGGCCTGGAAACCGGGCTCCCCAAGGTAGGTTACCAGATACACTAATATATAGTGTTGGGCCGGCAATGAACACTGCATTCTTTATAGGTACTCACAATGCCGCGCGCAGGGTCATTGACGGCATTTCCCAGATTGGCGAGATCATCAGCAACAATACAGCTGAGCCCACCCGCTACGTGTCCTCCTACTTGGCTGACACAGTGGCGCCCTCGTATTGGCAGGCCAACGCTGATGCGCCCAACTGCAACGGGAAAGGCTGCAAGAAGAAGAAGTTCCACGCCACCGAGAGGAAGCATCACTGCAGGAAGTGCGGACTCGTGTTCTGCGGGGAATGCACGAATTACAAGTGCCTCGCACCAGAACACGGCTGGGGGGACGAAGAGCAAAAGTGCTGCCGGGAGTGTTACGGGAAGAGGTAAAAGCATAAAGTAGGCCTAAATTCAAGTATTTACATGGCCCTGCTTGTCTCCTTTTAGCGACGGAATGTCCGCTTCGACCGCCTCTGATGCCGGCGATGCCCAAGCCCGTCGCGTCACCGAGCGCGCTCTCGGCGCCCTCAGCCTCGTCTCCAACGCGCTCGCGCCCGTGGCTGCCGCGCTGAAGGACTCCGCCAACCCCGCCTACTGGACGCCTGACGACGAGTGCGTGGACTGCTTCGTCTGCAAGGACAAGCTGGGCGGGCGCATCCACCACTGCCGTGACTGCGGCAACGGCGTGTGCGACGCGTGCTCTCGGACGAGAAAGCCCGTGCCGCACCGGGGCTGGGACGATCCGCAGCGGGTGTGCAATGAGTGCATCAAGAAGCCAATCTATAAGAGCAGTTAGTGGTGGTCTCTTTGTTACTATAAAAAACAGCTCAATCTTCTTGAATGCAAGCTCAAAAGAAGGTTTTATAAGAGATGCTTTGGAGCGGTAAATGCATCAGTTTTGTCAGAATATTACTGCACGATTATTATCTAATCAACGTCTGTATCGTTATACTCTGGTGGTTGAAATCAAGTAGCACCCTCAACCCTTTTTTGGCAACAAAGTTTGCCTGGGATCATGGAATCCAAAACGGAGGCTTTAAAACTCTGTAGACTGTCTGCTTAGAAATGAGCATGTACAAGATATTCACATGGAACTTGGTAGTCTATCTGGGAGTATGATTAGAAAAGTTTTGACAGTCAAAGGCCAGCTATAGGTTGGGGAACCAAACGCATTTTGGAAAACGGTTGAAATCATGATGGACAAATATTCCCAAGAATAAACCATTGTTTTCAAATTGGATAAAAATAAATTTTAAAATAATTCTCATTACTGTACCGTCTGTTCACGCTTAGCAAGGATTTATACGGCATGTACATTTCTCCACTGCTAGGTGTGCCCTAATCAGCGAGATCGTATTTTACAATATACTTTCCTTAAGACCAGGACAATCGACTTATTACAGGACATCTTAACTTCAAAGTTAAATAACACAGCTGCTCAATAACCAAGGAGAGATAAAGCTACAGTGTACTGCAACTCTTTAGCTATAGCAAGGAAGACTCGCTGCCAAATCCAGTCGTGCACGATATTATTATGCATCCAGTAGGCTAAAGACATGAAAGCAGGATTGTGGGTACGCGTACGGTATATTATTTTGTTTAAAAATTATTCACTACATTCTGCAGCGCACATAATTGCCTCCATTCATTTTCTTCAAATATAAAACTTTTAGTTTCACTCTAATTATCACTTCTTCCTCTTCTTGGCGTTTTTCGGCCCGCCGTTGCCGCCCTTGTCGTAGCGGTAGTTCCAATGCTGTGCCCAGTTGCGGAACATATTGAGCTCCTTTAGAAGATTCCGCTTCGCCTCCTCCATGGCCCTGACGGACGACGTATCGCCCATCTGAAACATTTAAACATATAGGAAATGATCTTAACTAAATTATAGGTAGCTCACCTTATGCTCGATGTACGAGTACACCTTGGCGGCGCATTTGTCCTCATCCACGTAGCACAGCTTCAGCAGCCCATCCAAGAAGTCAATGGTCTCGTCCAGTTGCTTTTTGGCCTCACGCCAGGACAGCCTTTCTACCGGCACGTCGTCGCATTCGGCCATCCCGGAGAGATACTTGAGCTGCTCCACGAAGTCCTTCCGCTTCTCGATGAACTTGAGAACCTCGCCCAGGAGGAGACGACCGCTTCTGCTAAGAGTGTGCAAGGGGAGCGTTTCCTCGCTCACGGCCAGCTGGGACGAGACCTCGAGGATGGTGCTGTAAAGTGAGAGTGGTGTCGTTTTAACGTCGGATTTGCACAGTTTCTCAATGTTTAATTACCTGTAGGGCCAGAGTGCCTTGTTGGCCGTCAGGATCCGGCTGACGGGCGCCAGGATCTCGGTCACAATCTTTGGGATGTCCTCGAGCATCATGCTCATTGCGGTGGCAAGAAGTACAGCCTCGGGATTCTGCATGACGAGGCCGTGGACGCAGAAGAGGACGTGAGACTGGATTGTGGTTACGGTAGGACACGGAGAAAAACGGAGTGACGTTGGCTAAGGGATATGCGAGAAAAGAGAGGATTGGCGTCGAAATGTTTACTGGACCTACTGCAGGAAGCTCAGTACGTTAGAGGTTCTGTGAGGGAGCTGCGGCAGTTCACAGAATTTCCGACATCAACCTATAACGTACTGAGCGAAAATCGCACAAAAATAAGTATACAGAGAGCTCAGTACTCCGCCGCCAATCCTCTCTTTTCTCGCATATCCCTTTGTTGGCTATATTTTTTCCAAGGACGTTGGTTAGTCGATTGACTATGAAGAAAGAACGTGTCCTATGAGCTCAATGCCTGGCTGAGAGCGTTCCAGGAAGGTGAGCCCGGTGGTGAGTTTTATAGACTGAGGACAGAGGGAAGTAAGAGGGAAGTAAAAGGGAAGATGACTGAGACCGATTTTTGTATATGTAGGAAGAACACTATACATGTATGACGGGGTCTAATACCTTGTCGAGCATACTCATTGACAGTACTAAACAGTCATAGACAATATTAGTAAACAGTCGAAAGAAAGTTGGTTGCACTAAAGAAACGATGCCCAAAATACTATACTACACTAATACTACTCGCAGAATATTAACATGTGTTATTGATTTGTGCAGTACTCTAAGTTATGAGTAGGTGTATGATCTTTTTTGATGGGGAATCTCAAATATAAATATACCAACTGCAGAACTCCCGCCTCTTCATTTGAAAAAACAACCAATAATCGTCAAGGTTGTTGTTTGGTCGATCGTCAGTCAAGTTTCTGTACTTGCGTTGAGATGCGTTAAAAAGTGCGATTTCCATGAATAACTTTGCAAGGGCATTGCTGTCGAGAGGTAGATCTGGTACATTCATTGACAACTCCCTTAGCGAAACGTAGCCTTGTCTTCCTTAGCGCCGACCCTCAACCGCAGCATGTCCACTCTGAGTCCCATTGAGTCGTCGAAGCGCCTCGCCGCGCGCACCGCCGTCGACCGCCACGTCAAAGACGGCGACATTGTGGGCGTGGGCAGCGGCTCCACCATCGTGTACGCAGTGGAGCGCCTCGTGGAGCGCGTCAAGAGCGACGGCCTCCGCGTGCGATGCATCCCAACATCCTTCCAGGCGCGCCAGCTCATCCTGGACGGCGGCCTGAGCCTCTCCAGCCTCGAGTCTGACCCGCGCTGCTCCGTCACTATCGACGGCTGCGACGAGGCGGACGCGGACCTGACGCTCATCAAGGGCGGTGGCGGCTGTCTGGCCCAGGAGAAGGTCGTCGCCCACTACTCCGACCTCTTCGTGACCATCGCGGACTACAGGAAGCGCTCAGAGAAGCTCGGTTGCAGCTGGAAGTACGTGCCCATTGAGGTGTTGCCTCTGGCGTACAAGCCGGTGCAAGAGGAGATTATGGTAAATTTAAGATTGGAAACATTATACTCTTCGGTTACCTAAAACTCCGAGTAAGAACTGATAATGCAGTCCTTTTCGTGAAAATGCTGTATCTGCTTGTAGGCTAGACGACTACATTCCGTGCTGAAAAACAGCACTTGTTCCGCTTATTATACAAATATGAATCAAGGCGTTTGTGACGCAAACCTGGTTCATAAACCTAACCTTGTTTTTCTACTTTCCAGCGCATGTATGGCGGCAAAGCGACCCTCCGCATGGCCAAGGCCAAAGCCGGCCCTGTCGTCACCGACAACGGCAACCTGCTTCTGGACTGGGACTTTGCCTCGGAGGGGTGCCAGGCGGACCTCGGAGGCGCGACCTGGGCGGAGGTGAACACGCGACTGTGCTCGCTGCCCGGAGTGGTCGACACGGGGCTGTTCATCGGCATGGCCAAGGTGGGCTACTTCGGCCAGGAGGACGGGTCCATCCAGGAAGTCAAGGCGGATTAAATGTGTGCATCTAGTTTTCCATCAATCGTTCAAATATATCTATTTTTATTACCAAGCAAACCATTTAAAAAAAATCAGTAGAAGAACCACTTACATGAGAAGAACCAAAGAGAGATAACTACTGAATATTTAAGGCCGTGCGAAATCCGATCGTAGACCAAATACATGTTATTTTTTCTATGATTCCGATATAACCGACTTGTCGGATTCGGTTTGCAACCGAACCCGACGTCGGATTTGACTCATTGTCGGTTTTGGCATTAATGCCATATTTAGCATATCTGGCATTTCAGTAAGTAAAAGAACGGAGGCATGTTAACATATATATTTTAAAATTTACTAACTATATCAGTGTGTTTTAGAAGAATAACATAAGAAGTGGCAAGTCCCAACCAACTACCATGATAAAAACCGAACCCGACAGTCGGGTTCAAATTTGGAAACCGCACGGCCTTATTAATATTGTTTGCTCTTCATAAACTTCCTTTCTAACATTTAAATACGTGTGGTTCTTTTTTTCCTTTCCTCGGTGGTCTCTGCGCTTGCTTTCCCCTCCTACTGTTTCTTCTTCTTCTTCCTTCTGTGAGCGCTCGTTGGCCTTTTTGAAGGCTTCTTTTGAAATCATCAGTCTCGGAACACCCCGCTGGTGGCAAGAACACCTGCAGTGATATAGAATAAAGTTGTAAAGAAGACTGTGAGGTGCCAATGTCTGGACAACTGCATTAGCACGTACGTAAGAGTAGAACAATAAACGTCTTAAGTACTGCAGTTACTAAGTTTTCCATTGGGAATTATAGCATCGTGCATGATTACAAAATGTTATACGATACTACTCGTATGTACAGGAGCAGCTAGCAGACTACAGTACTTAATAGCTTAATCATGCATGCAATGATTAGTAATAGCTGAAACAAAAACTGGTTATCGTATAAGACCACAAAATTGTCAAATATGACAATGTCTACTGTTAATCTTACAGGGCTTTGAAAGTGGTGTTCTGAGTGTTCTCTCCATTATCCACAAAACTTTGGTCACGATCTACTAAATTAAGCAAACAGTAGTACAGCTCTTCCCAGCATAAGGTAAATGGTCATTAACGACCCAAAATGAGTTTCTATAGGATTTTTTTATCTTTTTGTTTGACATATAATAAAGGGGATCGGGGAGAGTTCAATTCTCAAAATGAACAATCAACCAACAAGCAGTAACCATTAAATGGTTTTGTGTTTGAGGGAACTGGCAAATAGATGTGACATTTGAGTTACGCATGTTACAGTTCAGGTATTGTAAAACTTAGGTTACTATAGCAGTTAATAATAAAAAATATCTAGCTAGTAGCTACTCCACCGTCTTGCCGACTATATCAAAATGTACAAATTAACTCCATTTTGGATTCATTTGAATTAGGTTGATTTTTTTCCCTTAAGACCCGATTGTATTTATTGCCTTGCTTTTAGATGAACTTTTTATATCTTCCAGGTGTTAATTATCTACCAAATGATTTAACTTATGACAGGCCATGCTATGTTATATTCCATGTATTTGGTAAATATTTGAGCTAGTGATGGCATTTTTCTTTGTTATTGGAGTCACATGTTTTATTATGTTCAACTTATTATTATTTGTATTGCTTTAAAATAATTAAAAGACTTCTGTTTCTAAGTAGAGCTTCTCAGTCATTTCTCAAAAGTAAGTAAGCCATAAGTTATTCCACTGAACGTTGTTATTTCTCCCGCTGTCTGAGGACTTCCCTCGGGCGCCAGCCATAAAATAAGCAATTGCAGACGTGCCTTTACTCGCATCAATGAACACGAGCATGCAGGAAGAAGAAGAAGAAACAGAAAACGTCTTCTCAATGTACAGAGAATATGAGACACTTGAGCTCGAGTAACATCGAGGCGCCATCAAGATAGCGGCTACTACCATTTTGATGATGGAAGAAGTGGAAGAAGAAAAAGTAATATTGGAGCCAGTTAGAGGTACTCGCATATTAAGTAGAACCATTACTCTTGGTGTACGTGGGGGCATTATTGACTCCAATGGTTCAGTAGACCTTGATAAAATGTGAGGTGGAGTTGTATGTGTTCTTGCCATAATTGACACTGCAGAGTGATATTGCAACAAAATTATTGTTCTATAAAATCAAAATTTATATAAGGATGTGTGTGTTTGTATGTAGGTTGTATGTGGTACTCTATATTGACCGACTTGGTAGTACTGAATATGGAGTCTTAGAAACACCCACCATGGCAAAGGCTTAGAAACACCTACACAGATCATTCCGATCTACTATACTAATGATGGTATTACCCAATGCATTGGTATACCTTTTACATTTATCATTTTCATAAAATATTCCCTTCATTGCATTTTTATTATTGCTTTCATTAAATATTGTTTTATACATTAAGAGCATTCAAAAAGCTAGAATGGGATATATAATATTCACCCTTTCATCTCTTTTTTTCTTCCATATGAATCCCAACAACTCTGTTCCGTAGTTTTGTTGCAGAATAACAACCACAGTTATTTCGTTTCAGACTTCATGCATCATTTATATATTTCCTGTACATGCCTATATTTTGCTTTCAACTCTCTCTTTTCCGTCTGTTTTGCTAGAATAGTTATTGATGGGTTGCGTATAGTTTTACCTTGGAAAATGTAACTATTTTCTATTTTCTATATACATATCAAATTGAAGAAACGGTTGTTAGTGCAACATAATATAATAAGGATACCTTACATATACATATTATGTTACCTAACAATAGAATATGGCATTTACACAATAAATCTCAAGCTTGTCTAGTCTCCCATGCTTCCAAGAAAGCCAAATCGACTGCATAGATCATTTAAATAAGTCATCAAAATCATAAGTCGAATTTGGACCCTCCGCAGAAAGAGATCCTTTTCAGACATTTTTCTCGGTTCTTAGCCATCCAATCTTTTCAGTAAACTTTTTTCTCCAACAGCAGCAGCACTCGCTTTTCTTTGCCCGATTCCAATCTATAATAGTTGTGAGTTGGGCGAAAGCAGAAGATGAACTCCTTAAAAGTTAGTTGAGATATATTTCATCGTCTTAATGATGTGTTAAATTGAGCCATTATTAATATCTTCATAAATTATGCAGTTGAAACCACCCTACAAAACTTGAGATACTCGCACTCATTTTCGTCGGTTGGGCGGTAGAGAGTGAAGAAGAAAGCAATCCTTTCCCCTCTTGTGGTCATCTCACCGACGCCAAAATAATCCAATGGCTTGAGTGTGTAATCCCCCCTAGCTCGCAAAGTCGCTCGTAATGACCAACAGATCTATCCAACCAAATACTTTCGGCTCCCCTTTCAAAGCCAGAAAACACGCTGCGTGCAACTGAGACCTCAATCTTTACTCAGTTAAACGAGTGAAGTTTGAATGATAAGAAGTCTTTCTTTAGCTTTTTATGCAGCTTTTAAAACATTTTTACCCTTGGGAATCTAATCCTATTTTGTACAATCATGTGAAATCATCAATCTTGTTCATAGACCTCTTTTAAACGAAATAAGTGCATTCATACTCTATTTTCGTCACTCTCCTGTCACAGCCAGGGCTGCCAAGGACTTTATTAAATCAAGGAATATGATTAATAAGCCGCGGGGGGAAAATTTGCTGAAATTATTTGCTCTAGGGTCGACCCTGAGGCACACTGACGACGACGAATGGTACTTTCTCTCTCCCTTCATCCAACCTTATTAAATCTGAGCACTTTGAAGCAGCACGCCGGCTCAACCAGCTGGAAGCATCCTGGTTAATAGTGCGAAAAATATACACTACGTTTCACTCTTCCCTCAACAACTGTATTCTACATCTCTTATTTTTCCCCGTTTCAGGTGGGCGAGGAAGTTTGTCTGAAGTTGCTGCTCTTTCCTTCCATCCTTGAGTTCTCCTCCGTCTGAGTGACAGCCTCATGAAGCAACAACCGTCGGAAGAGAAAGCATCAGACACGAGAGGATTGTCAAGACGCCCAGAATGGACAACCGACAAATAAAAGCAATGCGTGAAGATTAATCTGCCTCAGAGAGGACAGCAGCTCATATTATGATCGACTGATGATGACTACAGCTGCAGCAAGAGGAGGACGAGGAGGGATTATACCACTGAATTCATTATTATGCATCAACACTGACTAGAATAAACCCGAGACACTCGTAGTCCATCATCTTTAAAAATGCCGTCTTCGGCTGCGAGCTTCACCCCTGGTGACGCGGCGCCCTCGCCCGTAGACCCGTTCAGCGTGGCCATCCTCCTGCTGACGGTGGGCGGCGTGGTGGTGAACGTGGCCAGCATCGGCATCCTGGTGGCCAAGAGCAGGAACTCCATGTTCCACCACCTGCTCAAGGTGCTCGCATTCTACGACCTCATTGTCGTCGTCGGGTGCGCGCTGCTCTACAGGTAAGTTTACCTCTCTATAATTCATAATTATATAGTTTCCTTTCTGTCTATTTATGCACTGGAAGCATTTTATCAATGGCACCTAGAGCATTAAAGTACCTTTCGCCTTTTTCCACGCGACCCAGCTTATATATGATGTGATTGTTGTCTTTGCTTTCTGCGCAAAGTTTTTCCCATGTTGACACTGACGTCATTTTCCCTCGACGCCAATAGTTCCTTTTTGTCTCTTTCATGTTGTAACAAATGGTAGCAAGTCTGTATAACACTTTTCAGCTTCGCAGAAGAAAGAATAAGAAAATCCCCTATAAGTCATGTTTGTTCAGTCAGCGACAAATGTAGCTGCTGCTGGTGGGAGTACGAGTAGAAGATAAAAGAATGGTCAATTTCTTTTCTCTTGTTCTCCTTTCACATTCTGTGTGCTCAACTTTTGGACAGTGACATGACTTCAGTTACAAGCGACGCTTTAGTAGTTCGAGCGTCTTAAATTGGGTTAGGGAGCCGTCAACTGACTGCTTTTTATGCCATAGTAGCCATTTATATTCAAATGATAAATGAAAGTAACCTTCTCTGGAAGAGACAGCAGCGACATTTAGAATTAATCTATTTAGTTTTAAATATTTTGCCCAGGTCGTATGGTAGTAGACAGAAAACTTAAATGAAACATTCCTCCCGTGATATATTAATGAAATACTTCTTTGACTGACTGACAAAATACCGTTTAATTATGTACAGGGTACACGAACCTATTGTGCCCTTCAATGTTCATATAACTAGCTCAAAAGGACTATACACGCACCCCCACGCAGATCAAAGGGGAATACACAAGGTCACAATTAATTAATGGTTGTTGTCCTCTTTTAATGTCAGTCCCTGTCATGGAACTCTGGAGGAGCTCCTGAGTTCTACGTCCATGTCCATGTCTCCAGACTTTAGTAGAATAATCTCCTTTTTTCCTCCAGTCTTCCCCACTTGTGGCAGTTCTACGCCTTCCAGCTGTACCCCCGGCTCCTCCCGTGGCTCCTGCCCGTCGTCCAGATCGCCATGATGTCGTCCGTCTACTGCACCGTGCTCATGAGCTTCGAGCGCTACAACACAATCTGCCACGTCTGCCAGCTCAAGGAGTCGGCGTTATTCAGTACGAAGAACTTCAGGTAGGATCTAGAATAAGCCCTTTTCCGCAACAGTTACAATACAGTAGCTTTTCTATGCTTTGAAAGAGTACACAGCTATATACATTGTCCTCCACTTTATATGCTCAAGAATATTTTAGAGAAAAATGAGAAATTGTATAGTTCATTCACTGCTGTGTCAAAGCTTATTAAACTTCTTCTTCTTCTTTTTCTCTAATAAATGTTGGTTGTCGGGCTGGCTGTGCCGACGGTTGACTATGATAGAGCACCAGACATTATTATATGACCCTGGCCTGGGAAGGAATATGAATATTTATACGAGGCAAGTAAAATGGGGGAAAGAAGAAAAGTTCTGTGAGAAAAAAAGGAAGGATGAAAAATTCGCTTTGAAACTGCCTAGAGTTACACATGAAACGGTGGTGGTTCAAACACAAAGGGAATTCAAGTTTGCTCTGAAAACTGTTTCAAATGAATAACTATTTGACGACCACGTCGTACCATCAGATCAACGAGTCTGTTTAATTTCACAGAATACATGAAATATTGTCATACGCGCAATATGAATTCAGGCTATGCACAAAGAGACTTCATTAGTACGGGAATAGAAGAGCTCTTTTTTCCTCCTACTTTCTTCTTCTAAACGTTACTTCTTCTATCTGATTGAAGATTCTGGTCGGTTGTCTCTTCTTGGAAGTTCATTTTTGCTTCTAAGAATTAAGGCATCCGGTTGCCCAATCAAAGAATTCAAACAGATCCTTTTTATAGAGCGCTCTGAGCCCAGTTATAGAGCTCGTAAACCAGGCTCTTCAATTCGCTTACTTTTCTGGTCCTAACAACATAAGTTTGCTGCCAAAAGATCATTCGTCCAAGAGATTGAGGTGTATTTTTTGTCAAGAAGAAGTTTCCGGCTTGTTAAGAGACAGACAGACGGATAGATGGCCTTGTTTTCAATAACAAAGACAGAAAATGCTGGAAGGACCTTTTTGTTTGAAATATGGAGATTTTTTCCAAGCGTCTTTGCCAGCTTTCTGTATACGTTTTAGGCAAAATCACGTGCCTTGTTAAGTGCAATTTCCCTTGGGAGGTAGATGGCAAGTGCTTAGCGCTTGCTTTTAGCATATCCCTTAGGTGCTCGTATTTTGTCAGGCCTGTTTAGATTACTGCTCAAATAATGGTGTAAAAGGTTAAAAGCATTTACTCTGTGTCATCTGCTCAGAATACATATTCTTGGGAGTTAGTTAAAACTCAATCCTACAAGTCTGTGTCCAACAAAGTATGTACAAGTAAAGCAGTTGAGCCCAGTTATTAGGAAATTATAGGCTGGAAGAGAGTGTCAAAGGCTGCTGCTGCATGGTATTCTTTTTACTCACATGTCCTCACAACTCACAAGCTTTTTTATATTTCTTCTTAATAAGCAAACCCTTCATTCCCGCTTAGAATGGCACTCAACAGAAAAAATCCCACTGGTTGAGGGTTTCTCACTTTCTTGAACAACAATATTGCCTAGCTTCCTTATCCTCTGTCTCTGGTGCTTTCTGAATTTGCATATTTGCCTTGACATATTTTATGGCACACATTTTATGCCACGTTAATGGATGTTATTAAATACTCATAGGAATAAAAGAGCCCCTTCGGATGAAGTGACGGAAACCCGTATTTCGAGCTATTTTAAGCCTTGCGCGCGCAAGGGTAGAAGGTCAATTGATGCTTTCTTTAATATTACATTAGATGTATTTAATCTCGTCTATACTGAGCTAGGGACATAATATATGCAAATAAGCAAAAAAACTAACAGCTAGTCTCTATTACTGTATTGACATATATGAATAAAGCCTGTAGATATCCTGTAAGGACATTAGTGACCCGTGCATATGTTAAGATCTTATTTATAGAATCTTAGCCGCGTAATACATTACAGAATTGGAGATGCACTAAAGATGGGGTATTAAAATGATTTCTCTTGTTTTTCTATAAAAGCCTTTTCATCAACTCTCGTTTCTCTCTGCTTCTCATCTTACCTATCTTCTTTCTGCCTTCAGCTGTTGACTCCGTACGGGAGGTTCAAAGGACTTGAATTTAATGCTGGGGGCTAAATATTAAAAGACAGAATATATAAACTTTATTGAATTCAGTAGAGACCCGGGGTTACTAAACCCACATTTATGCTGTGTTTATATCTGAAAAGGTCATAACCGTAAAGCATTCCAGAGAGGGCGGTGCCCAATTTATCAATTTGTTCTAAACGAGGCTTTTAGCAAGCATTCTTTGCTTTTCTTCCTCCTGATATCCCATTAGGAGACGACGGGCCATAGATTTTCGGTTATGAAATTGAAAAGATAAATGAGGGCTTTCTGCGGTAAGCAGGTATGTTAGATCTATCTGGAGGCTGGACAATATCACTTCAATAGAATTTTGTGCGTTTTCTCCCCATCGTAAAAAATGGAACTATGACAATAAAATGTAGTAATGCAATTTATGGGCCATCCAGAGTGCAAACCTAATAACTTAAACATCCGTCGTTCGTGCAGGTTGTTCCCGCGTTTCATTAATTTTACAATAATATATCAATTCAATTGCAGAACAGGCAAAATGGATCTGTAAGAGTGTGGGCCCGTAGGGTACACGTTATTTGTCAAGATTTAAGCTCTTGAAAAAACATAAATTATACGTATAAAGAGTTATGGTTGGCCTTTGCAGTATTCACATACATGAATACAATGTAAAGTAGCTCCATGTATGCATATAGATGTATTTTAGAAAGGCCCAATTTAACTAGACTGCAGAATAATACAAACTTAATTATACTTTTTTATCCCCCTGACTTAGAAATGGAGCCTTAGAATGTGGTCTTACATTATTTTCCGCTTTCTCTATCTTCCTTCTTCCCCAATATAATAGAGTATTCCATACGTACACACTCTACCTCAGTATAATAATAATAAATGTGGCCACAAAGTGCTTCCATAATGAAAGCATTAGGGCAAGACACTTTCTAGAGACTTACAAAATCTGGAACGGAGACTCTTGAATTTGAAGCGAAACCCACATTACTAGGAGCACAAAAACTACAATAGAACTGGCTAAAAGTAACTTCATTGTTAAAGAAAACCAGCTCTACAACAGAAGGAACACAAAATACAATTTTGTTAAATACGCCTTCTCTCACATATGCGTAGTAATTAACACCATACCATGAACACCAATAGCCAGATCATTCTAATTATTGCATTTTCAACCCACAGCTTTGTGCATTTGCTTTTTCTATTCATAAACCTGCCTTGGGTTGAAATTTTTATGCCTTATTCCCCTCCTTGCCTTCATTCTGCTACCTCTCCACTCTCTTAACTCGCCCATTTTCAGTGAGAGGTAAAAGTTTGCTCCTTTTTTCTGACAGCCTGATGTTCACTTTTCTTCTGGATGTCTCTGAATGTAGGAATAATATTTTAGTAATAAATTTACCCTTTTCTTTCAGATGCATTGTTTTTCAATTTAGATTTTTACTCGTATTTGCAAGAAAGTTTGGCATGTGCAAAGTTATACGGCTTCCTTCGCCTTGCCTGTAATTGGATTAGCTAAGCGTTATGTGTCGAATAGTTTGATATAGGATTCTCCTTTCACATTCAATAACAGCTCTGACATGAGACTATTGTTTACGGGCATATAGAGGGAGCTGGGAGTAGTTTTGAAATAGAATATATCATTTCATATGCATGCATAGACAGCCTCAAAAGCAGTACAGTCATTGTATACAAGGATGTCGGTATGCAGTTTTTTTTCTTCTCTTTTGTGGTTTGAACCCAGAATCGCACCATAATCGTGATTCCAGGTAAGGCCTACTAACGATTAGTAAGAAACACTTTTTCCGAGTCCTTTTTTCCTCGTCAAAACTCAGGTCTCCTCTTGGATGAAGCATAGGCAAGTCTTAATGTCCATGGATGAATGATATACAGATAACTTCTTTGGGTCTGATACTCCTAGTCCCAGACATGCATGTATGGCCGCCACTATATCTTCGGCGCTGAGTCTTATCTAGTGAAGTTATCTAACTTATCTTGACACTGACATTTGGTAGAAGTTTTTGCACAGTCAATTTCCACTCAGTCACTGGGTGGATTCGAACACGTTCTTGGTCGGAGTCGAGTGTTATTTATGTCATTACATTATCATATTCATCAGAACTTTCTCTTCTCCAGATTTTACCTCTTCCTCTTGGTGGTCCTTCCCGTCCTGTTCTACATCCCCAAGTTCTTCGAGGTCCGCAACCGAGAGATCCTCGTCAGCTACGAAGTCACCGTCAACTGCACGGACTATGCGCTCTTCAGGGCGGAGCACCCGGGCTTCCAGGGATTGGCGCAGCAGTTCATGGTCCACTTTAACAGTACAAAGTATCCCAGGGAGTGCTCAAGGGTTCCACTGGAGTAAGCTAAAGAATACACCGAAAGTTAAAGTAGATGATGTAATCTCTGTCCTTCATTAGTGTCTCCGCTGGTCAACCGGTGCCCGCCAATCTAGTCGTGAACATCACCCGCCAATACCGCCAAATCCGACTATTTCCCACTCCCCTCAGGCAGAACAGACTGTACTACCAGATCTACTGCCTGGCGCTCAACTCAACCTTCGCCACTCTGCTTCCGCTGCTCTCACTCCTCTACCTCAACACGAGGACCGTCCTGGAGCTGAGGCGGATGATGGCGGGCTGCTCGGACGTGGAGGTGGAGGCGCAGCGGACAAAGAGCAAACGGAGGCGGAGTAAGAAGAGAAGGTCCCGGTCGGCGGTGAACAGGGTGTTCCGGAGGCAGGTCACGAGCGAGACCTTGGACGAGGCTACTACTATTCCTACCAACCATACGGCCATGCTAACCGAGGCTGCAACATCACCAACGCAGGCTGAGAAGCGCTGTCGGGCATGTGTGGAGGAGGCTCTCGCTGGGGAGTCATTTGCCGTTGTGTTTGCTGACGAGGACGATACGGAAGAGGGCATGGAGCTGAAGAGTCTCAACTCCTTTCTGGAGGAGCACAAGAGCAACTGGAACCTGGATGAAGCGGACGCGGACATGCCGGATTGGATGGTCCCGCGGCCGGAGCGCGTGAGGAATCACTCGAGGCTGAAGGGCAAACGAGCGGCGTCGGTGAGACTCGTGCCTGGCAAGAGCCTCGCCAACCTCCCCACGGGGCCGATGCCTCCAAAGGCGGAGCAGCCGCTTGAACGGAGAGCTTCCTGCTCAGAGTATCACCATCCAGCATGCCAATCACGGTTGTCAAAGAAATCGTTTTCGAAAGCTGCGAGCGTCTCCGCTGCACATAATGGGAGCAACGGAACTTTCTCGGAGGAGCGGAACGGCTCAGCAGGATGCAAGCCAGTACTATCAGTCACCCCTCCCACCATGGCATTGGTCACGCCCCCTGCCAAGGGACGCCGCGTGACCCCTCCCCAAGCGGCCCAGCCTCCTGGCCTGGACTACAGCCGGCGCCGCACCGAGAGCCGCATGACGCGCATCTGCGTGTGCATCGTGTGGCTGTTCCTGTTCTGCCACGTGTGGAAGCTTATCCCGACGGTGTACGAGAGCGTGGTGCACGCGTCGGCCGCGACGGACAAGGACGGGCCGATGGCGGTGCCCAAGTGGCCCGAATGGCTGGCGACCGTTAATGATGTCAGCCACACGCTCATTGTATTTAACTCAGCAGTGAATTTCCTCATCTACATTTCTCTGTGAATTTGGAATATAATAAAGAAATCGTCACCCCAGTTATATAATATATAATGGAATTTTGGTATAAGTAGCTGCTTTTATATTAAAATATCGGTAGCAAAATTAAGATTATCAATGTATATTATGTGTAACAATAATGGAAGAAGCCATCCACTGTATAACACATCTAAAAGTGGTAAATGCTCTGGATGACATATTGACAGTGGATTTTTATCACCTGGGCCTCTTTTCATAAGTATAAATGCTCTCTCTTCTGAAATCTAAATTTGGTTCCGTTCCATTTTTAACCAAGTCCGACATCGAGACACATCATGGTCAGGAATCCTGCTACGACGCCCCAAGAGGCCAGCTTGCCGTTCCCACTGAAAAGAAGAAAGAGAATTCAGTTTCTGAACTTTCCAAACTTTATTCCAAGTTCTATTTTATGCCCTTTGACCAGGCGGCCGAATAATATGCTAGCTTTCACTAGTCGAGATCATGTTCAAAGGAAAGGGACCTCCAATGAAATTAGAGAAGAAAACTGCAAGCAGCTATTGAAAGGCAGCATGCAGATATACTGGCACAAATTAAAGAGTACGTACGGTAGCTCTTAGCACAAATATACTCAGTCATTATATGTATGAGCAACATTTTAGTACAACCTTTTTTTTAATATTAATTGGTCTATAATTCTCACCATGAGTGTGCCTCCGGGATAATATCGTCCACCACGACATAGACCATCGCCCCGGCCGCGAATGCCAGACTATAGGGCAGAATCGGAACCACATAACTGACCAGGAGGGCGCCCAGAACACCAGCCACGGGCTCCACAAGGCCACTCAGCTGACCGTACCAGATAGCCCGGGCATTGGAAAAGCCAGCCGCTTTCAACGGCAGACTGACGGCAAGACCCTCGGGGAAGTTTTGCAGCCCAATGCCAAGAGCGAGGTTCCGCGCGGACTCAAAGGTGGCGGACGCCGACCTGCCCGCGGCTCCGAAGGCCACGCCCACGGCCATGCCCTCGGGGATGTTGTGCACCGTGATGGCGACGATGAGCAGCAGAATGCGGCGCCAGTGCTCGGAGGCACGACTCCGTCTAGAGGCCACAGCCAGATCTTCCGAGCCGAGGCCCTCCTCGGCAGAGTCGCAGCTCTTTGTTCGGTGTCGCCGGCGTTGTCTCAAACTCTCTTCCTCCTCCTGGTTTCGAAGCTGTGCTGGGGACGCCTCTCGAGAGTATTCCTCATCACTGCTGTCTTTTTCCTCTCCATTCAATACTGTATTAGGAATACAATAACCGTTAAACCCAGTATAATATACGTAATTAAAAGATGTTTCTAATCACCTAATGCTAACGGCGAATGGACCCCGAGCCGGTCCATAAATACGTCTGCCCCGTAGACGAAGGCAGCGCCGAGAAAGAACCCGATGGCCACGGGGACGAAGGCAAACTGGCCCTCTGCGCCGTATGTGCCCGACTGTTCTGCCATCTCTACGGCGGGGTCGAGGAGAGACCAATAGGATGCAGCAAGCATCACCCCGGCTGCAAAGCCAAGACTCGCGTCAAGAAGCTTGCGCTAAAATGAATAAATATGGGCATTAGCCCGGGCGTGTTGGATATTGTTGTTGTTTTTCATGCGGACCTGTTGCCCCCTCATGCAGAGCGCGACCGCAGCCCCCGCCGCGGTCATGCCCCAGGTAAACAACGTGCCGGCGAGGGCATTCAACAGCGGGCTGGACGACTCCGACAGCATTGTAGGGGAGCAAACTACACTTCCAGTGGCACAGGGGTTGGGCGACCAACACTTAGCACGAGGCCGGATGCGTCGCGTACGAAGTAGTGAAATTAAACACCGAATGGCAAAGGAGCTTTCTTACGATCATTTAAAGAACATATGCATATAGAAGTGTAGCCGTATATGTAGAACCCGTCGAACACTTGCACTGACACTTGAGTGACTTGACCAGGGAGCTGTTGAACGACCTAATCTCTTCACATACAAGATTATAACAGGTATTGCAATGCAAGTTATGCAACAATCTGTTAGATTTCCGGCTGAGCTGAGAAGACTGCTGAGTTGTTTTGCCTGGCGACGGAACTAAATTGCATCAAAGTGGGGGAACCTCATCTTAGAGAGGAATAAAGGTAAGAGAGGCGAGTTTAAACTGCTTTTCGGATCAGCCTTTAGCATATAGTGCTAACGATTATATCCCAAATTAGTTTGACTTTTTATGCTACCCATATATATGGAAAAGTTGATACTAGTACCCATGTTTGAATTTCCCGGTAGTTAAATTTGTCCGAGTGAGAATCTTGTTTTGCCTGTCAACTGAGCTTTTTAGCAGCGTCAGCGGCTCAGCCGTCCCTTGACAACATCAACAAATATATTTTACAAAATAGTGATATCTGACGATTTATTAGTCTTATCTTGCAATTTTATACTTTATTAAGCTTTTATAGTATATTATTGTACTACGCCAATGCAGGGCCAGTTCAAGACTGGCGATAAGTTTAGTTCAACCCTTGTTTTGTGGGCTGGAGGCCAGAGGGTAGAAAGGGGAACTCCAGGCAGGCCAGGTAGTGTCGGGTAAATAGTGAACAAGCGCAGGTGCTTCGAAATGTCTGCCATGCTCAATCGCACCTGGAACTTTGTTTCGTCCAACCTGGGCGGCACCCAACTTGCCAGCCTCAACCCGTTGGCACCCCAGGGACCCAAATGGACCGTGCCAGACTCCGAACTGGGCCCATCCGCCCACTTGCCCCCAGCTACGGCAGCCTTTCTCACCTCACTGTACGGGGCGGAGACGAGGGCGGAGGAGGAGACGTTGGTGCGCAGAGCACTGCAGGAGGTCCAGGGTAGGCTGCGAGACCCCGCCATCAAGGCCCCTGCGGTGGCAGAGGCGCTTGTCAGGGCCATGGCGTGCCACATGCTGGGCTACGGTGTGCCTGGAGTGAAGCTTCACGCGGTCCAACTCGCGGAGAAAGGCGGGCTGCTGGACAAAAAGATGGGCTACCTGGCATGCACCGTGCTGCTCGAGGAGGGCAGTCGCCAGCCAGAAGATGCCGAGCTCAAGCTGTTGCTTACCAACACCTTGCTGAAGGATCTCGCCAGCAAGAACGTGGTCGAGGTGAACATGGCCATGGCAGCCGTGCCCTACCTCATGCCCGCGGAAATGGCCCCCATGATTATGCCAATCATGATGGACAAACTGACGCACACAAAGGATTTCGTCCGAAAGAAGGCGCTGATCTGTCTGCAGAAAATAGTGGAGACTTGTCCTGAAGTGCGGGCTCAGGTCGAGCCGAGGATCAGACAGCTGCTCGCGGATCACGACCCCGGGGTGGTGGCGACGACAGTGCAAGTACTTCGAGCAATAGCCCGACTTCCATCCACCTCTTGGGGGACTGCTGACGCCAGGGACCTGATTCCTGTGCTAGTGGCTGTGCAGGAGCAAGTGTTGGGAGGTCGCCTACCCAAGGACTACGACTATCAAGGTCTGTCTGCACCTTGGTATCAAGTCGAACTAATTGCCCTCATTGGCACCTGCATCGACTGTGCAGAGCGTGGATCTCTAGAAACCAACCTGTTGGAAGCCGTGGGCTCCGTCGTTCACCGCACGATGGACTCGACCAACGCTAAGGAGACTGTGGGCCAGGCCGTGATCTACGAGTGCATCTGCACTGCATCCAAGATGGAGCTTCACAGCGGAGGCGTGGATGACGCTGCCCTCAAGCAACGGTCGCTGTACTACGTCAACAAGTTCCTGCAGAGTAAGAACAACAACGTCAAGTACATGGGTCTGTACGCGTTGGAGCAGTTGTTCCGACACCGCGCGCCGCCGCTGTCTGCCAGTCACGAGGAGAACGTCATGTCGTGCCTCACCCACTTTGATGACTCGATTCGCCGAAAGACGCTCTCCCTGCTCTACGTGCTTGCCAATGAAAAGAACGTGCAGCCCATCTGTGATAAACTGGTCGAGTTTGTTCGCAACACCGAGGACAGCTTTCAGAGAGACGACCTAGCTGCGAAGGCACTCGACCTCGCGCGAAAGTTCAAGCCCGGCTTGGAGTGGTTTGCTGTGGTTTTGCTCAAGCTGCTGCAGTGTACTGAGGGAGCCATGAAGGAGACGTTGCTGTTGCATCTTAAGGAGAGCCTCGGAGGTGGGTCGGAGGTGGAACGGAAGGTGGGCACTCAGTTGGTGCAGCTAGCAAAGAGAATGTGTGATAAGGCTGTGGAGGCCGGGAAGGATCCTCCACTGACCGTCCAACGGCTGTATGTCTGGACGACCGCCGAGTTCTGCACTGACACTAATGCCATGGAAGCCGTCAACACCGTTTGTGCCATCGGAGACTCTTGCCTGACATCGCCAAAGCAGAAGGGTTCGGTTCTTCTCTCGTGCCTGGAAGCCCTGTTCTCCATGGCTTGTCAAAGAAGACTATCCACGGAGCAATGCCAAGACTTTGTCACCAAGTGTCAAAGGTTGTCGCATGCCTGTCCATCAGTGTCCGACACGGCCGAGGAGCTTGCTCTTCTTCTACCTCTGCTACGAGAGTCATCTGTTGAATTGAACTCCTCCGAAGAAGTGGATTGCACGCTTTCATTCATGGACGGTGCGATTTGCGATGCCTTGGAGTCTGACCAGGATAGACCCTATGACGACCGATTGAGGCTGTGTCAGAGGTACAAACTAAAGTACGAACTGCCCTTGACATTTAAAATTTATATAATAAAACACAATTTCAGACTTGACTTTTCTCATCAGTCCCCTTCCGGGTTGAAGTTGACGTCGTATCAGGTTCAAGACGAGTCTTCTCTGATGGACATGTCGGGTGTTCTCAGTCCCGCTTCGTCAGCCCGATCAGAGAAGAGCAGCAGGTAACCTTCAATGACCTTTAAGCCTCCTTCATAAATTTCAGTCCATTTTCTCTCTTCCAGTGATGCAACTCCTGCTCCAGTGTGGACACTTCAGGGCCGGGTGCAGAAGTCTGGTAGTTCTACCCCGCAATCACCAGCATCTCCATGTGAAGAAAAGGATCTTTCTCTGGAGCCGGATCGAAAATCAACTAAATCCAGAACTGGATTGGAAGCTTACGGAGAAGAAACGGATCCAACTCTTTGGAAAGATTAAATCAAAATGTTATTTTTACAGTGCAAAAGAATACACATTAAACGGATTATATTCTAACTTGAGATGGATTTATATTCTTGCCTTGATCACAAATATTTTCATTTGACTTGCAGCTTGCATTGAGAGTTAACGAAGATAAAACCCGTCACAGCCAAGTAGACACTCTCAAACCGATTTTCTGGCACATCCGAGAGTTCCTTGCAGTTCTTACTCTTCTTTCTCCTGTTTTGGGTCCACCTTCTTCTCCGGAGATATGACCTCCAGATGCCCCAGCATTGTCTCCAACCTCCTCCGAACAGTCTTCTGGTCCTCGGAGGCGCAAGATAAAACCATCCGCTCAAAGCGCTCATCTCGCGGCCCGGGAGTCTCTCCCCCGCACGCGTTGAGCATCGGTAACAGCTTCTTCCTGGCGTCGGGATCGTCTGCTTCGATAGCCAGCACTAGCTCGCTTAAGCAAGTGTTGACATTGGTCTGAAATGAGTTGCATTTTAAAAATTATTATTGCATAAAATGTAGTCAAGGCTATTTCGTCGAAAGCCTTCTAGCTTACCATTGCCCTGGATTGTTCATCCGTTCTCTTCTGTTCCAGGGTTATTTTGACGGCGTCCAGCCTCCTTTGCAGCCGCTCTACGGTAACGGAAACTTCTTCCGAGTCGACGGAAGGCAGATTGAACTCCTGAGGCAGACTTCCAATCATCTTTAGCGTATTTTCTATCCCCAGACCTTCAGTGATGAGCTGCTTGGCCTAATGTAAATGATAAAGTGTAATTCCAGTTTTTATACATATTGCCAAGAAACTAACCTGCTCTCGCTGCTCCTCAATCCTTCGCTCCACATCATCGAGCAACTCAAGAATGTTTTCGAGATGTTGAGGAGCGTCAGCGGCTGCAGGTGGGTCCAGCACCCCGGAGCGTTCGCCTTCTTCGAGTTGTTGAGGAGCGTCAGCGGCTGCCGGTGGGTCCGGCACCCCGGAGCGTCCGCCTTCTTCAACGCTGGAATTCCTCATCACAGGGAGACTTTCTCCTTCAGAGGACCCCTCTGCCTCAGTGGTAACCTCACCAGTCTCCGACATTGGGAAAGTCATGACCATGGCTTACACTGTAACAGATTTGAAATATGGGTAAAATATTATATTATAAGGGAGGGTATCACAAAAGATTGCTTTATTACAGCAATATCACATTTCTATTTAAATACTAGTTTCCACTTTTAATGCATCTGCATAACCTTATGCATAAACTCAATGTCCCAGCGACAGTCTCTAGCAACACCTCTCAACTCAATCACTTCTGCCTCGCTGACCGTCCACGACAGCAGATTCCCAACCTTCTTCAGCCTTACACACGTTTCCAGCAGCAGCTGCACGGACCGGACGGTCAAGGACAACGTCCCCGGCATGTTGTTGAGGCTGGGCACACAGATGACCACCTTCTCCAGTCCGGTGAGCCCGGCGCCGTTGATCAACCCGGCAAAGTAGGCGTCCGACAACAGCGGAGAACGCACGGCGATGATGAGCTCTTGCAAGCGGGAGCCGGCGTTGCGCAGAAGGAAGGGCAGGACGTCGCTGCGGAGGTTGCTCACCGTCGTCACGTACTCGCCCACTCGAAAGTAGAGCGACTTGAGTTGGTTCAGCCCGGGGTGGGTGCCGCAGCTCGTCTCGGCTGGGTACACGAACTCATTGCACCGAAGCCACAGACCGGTGAGCTTAGGGCAGCTCCTGGAGATGACCCCGATGTGGAATAGGGACAGCCGGTGGCAGATGATGGCCACGCTCGTCAGTTGCTCGCCTCTCAACGTTAGGAATTGGGTCAATCCCGGACCAGGCGTTTGCACCGTGCCAGTGTTATACAACAGCTCAACCTTTCGAAGGTGCTGAAAGGAGGCAAGGCGCTCCACGTCGTTGTCGTGCACGCGGACTTTGAGGTTCTCCGCTGTAGGAGCCAGCCGCACCGTGGCGTCGACGGTCGACTCGCGCATGCGAAGGGTGTTGGCCACGCTCTTCCGCTGGCGACTGCCGATATTGTTCACACACTGGAGCTCCGTTGATAGCGCGGCTAGTTTGTCACGCTCACATATTGTCTTTATTTCACATGCCATTCGACCGACTTCTTTGAACCCCAGATAGCGGAGTTGCTTCAAGTAACCCTGCGAGTGGGCTCGTATTAAAATCTTGGCCAAGTCAGTATGCCTCACAGAGCAGTCAAAGAGACTGAGGCTGGCCAGGGCTCGACAGCAGATGGCCAGCTTGAGTATCTCTCCAGTGGCTGCCCGAAGCTTGATGTTGTAACTAATGTCCAGGTCTTGGAGGTGTGGACAGCTGTCGGCGATCTTGCTCAGGATGTCGGCGTCACAAAAGGGCAGGTAGTGATGTGGCTGCTCCCCGCCGCCAAGGACTGAGCTGAGATTAAGGTTTCTCAGGGCTCTCATGTGTCCCAGGTGGGCAATGAGTGCTTCCTTAAACCGCTTAGCAGTCGCCTCGTCGATTCGACCCCGTCGCTTTAGCCCTGACAGGTCGACCGAGGTTACGCAGGGCACCATCACCAGATCCAGGAGTCGCCAATCAGCGAGTGAGGGCAGCTGGAACGTCACTTGGGGCTGCTGCTGCTGGTGGTCAATAAACAGCTGCCTTTGGTGCAGTTCTCGGACGTGGTGTTCTACCAGAGCAACGGCGAGTCTGTAACGTAGCTTGTGTTAAAAGATTAGATTCATTGGAGACATTTCGTTTCTATGTACCTGTGCGTGATGATGGGCCCTGGCATGGTCCGAATCGCCTCCTTGATTAAAGCCTCATATTGGGTAGCCGCACCTTGACACTCCCTCGCCCTCTGGTAGTAGTGCCTGGCCAGCAGGTTGAGCACAGTGGTCTCCAGGCGGGGCACGTTTAGAGGGGGAGGCATTTCAAGGCGACGGAAAAACTTGACACATGAAACGTTTCCCCGTATTAAAGAAAGTTCTCCGAAAAGTCCAAAACACAAACTTGCTTTCTACGGCAAAATAACATCAAAAATCATAATAAATAACAGGGACGCAATTTTGGGACATTCAACCCTGGTCGATATCCAAGGCACGTACAGACGGGGACACGTTTAAATATTCTCGAGGTGAATATCAAATTATTACTTAAAAAGCTAACTATTGAATTTAGCACCAGTGAACACAATATCAGGTTTAAACTTTAATTCATGACTTCTGCGGTACTTGCTCGATATTTTTTGTCCTCCCTAATGCATGTCAACATTGTCGATCTTCCGCAACACGTTTTCGGGGAACCTCTCGAAAAAAGTGTCAACTGTTATTAAGTAATTAAGCGTTATTAAGTGATTAAGTGCTCCTAACTCCCATCATGAACCGGTTCAAGCGCGTTCCTCTGGCTCGGTTTCCTCAGGCCGAAAAGGAGCACCAGGAGGATGCAAAGTTCTGGAGCACACTGCAGGTGAGATCGAGCATGTCGTCACGAGGGCCCTGCCAGTTAATAACCTCGCTCCCATTTCCAGTACCCAGTATCGGTGCAGGAATCCGGCCCAGTGTCGCACCTCGACTGCTCCATCGCCCGGCCGCCGCACCTGGTTGCCGTGACCGGCTCTGCCCGCGTACAGGTGTTCCACCCGGACACGCACGAGGTGGTGAAGACGTTCACAAAGTTCAAGGAGGGATCTCTGGGCGCCGCATTCAGGCGGGATGGCCGACTGCTGGCCGCCGGCACGGAGGAGGGGCACGTCAAGGTGTTCGAGGTGGAGAGCAAGACACTGCTCAGGACGTTCAAGGGGCACGAGGGACAGACGAGGAGGGTGGCATTCATGCCAGACATGAAGTGAGTTTTATAACTTCTCTTAATGTGAGGTCTAGCCTATATTTCTTCTCTACAGGCATATAGCGAGCTTCTCCGATGATGGCACCGTGCGAGTGTGGAATGTAGCGACTCAGGAGCAGACGGCGATCCTACGAGGACACACCGACTACGTACGCGCTGGTTGTGCCTCCGAGACGTCAGACCACATTCTCGCCTCTGGCTCATACGACCATAGCGTGAAGCTGTGGGATCTGCGAAAGGAGGACGGTGAGCCTGTGCTCACTCTGAACCATGGCAGCCCTGTGGAGGCTGTGCTGCTCTTCCCCGGGGATGGTCTCTTGGCCTCAGCGGGCGGTCACGACGTCCGTATCTGGGACCTGCTCTCCGGCGGCAAGCTGCTCTCGCGGCTCTCTCCCCACAATAAGACGGTCACGTGGCTGGGGTTCGCGCAGGGCAAAACGAGACTCGCCTCGGCCTCCTTGGATTGCCACCTCAAGTTTCACGACATGGCCACATTCAGGACGGTTCATTCCATCAAATTTCCATCTCCTATTCTGACTGCAAGCATCTCGGTAAGTTTTTCTTGAACCTATCAATTATGAGCGTCTTCTTAAAATATGCTTTTTTTCAGCCCGATGATTCTCTCGTCGCTGCGGGCATGTCCAATGGCCTCGTTCAGTTCATGTGCCGCAAGAGTGGCGCTGAAATTGCTGCTGCTCGCCAAGAGAAGCGTCAGGAGAACCTCAACAAATCGAACCGCCACCGCTACCTCCAGTTCACCGAGTTTAAGCCGAGTGAGGGCGATATTGTGGTGAAGCCAGATTCTCGTGGCAAAGAGCAGCAGCACGACCGCTGCCTGCGCCGGTTCCAGTACAGCAAGGCCCTGGACTGCGTGTTGAAGCCCTACGTGGCTCGTAAGCGGCCCGAGTACACGTTCTCCGTGCTCAAGGAGCTTAAGAGGAGAAACGCCATCAGGAAAGCCGTGGGAGGAAGGGACGAGAAAGCGTTGGTGCCACTGCTGTCCTATGTCAACAGGAACATTGCTGATGCGAGGTTTTCCGACCTTCTGATTGAAGTTGCCACCGAGATCATAGGTACAACAACCACTTTTAATGACCTACTTTCTCTTCATAACGACAATTATATTCCAGATATGTACAGCTCCTCTTTGGGCAAGAGCACTCAAGTGGACAAGCTTATCCTCGATCTCGGTCGTCGAGTGGAGCGCGAGGTTCGCAATGTCCGCCAGCTGATGGGTCTGCAGGGGTCGCTGGACCTCATCCTCTCAGCGTCAAGGGTCTCCAATGAGAAGCCGGTGCTCCGGAGAGAGGAGCTCGTGCTGAAGGAAAAGATGGCGGGAAAAGCAATATTTGCGCCCGAATTGAGTCTGTCCATGGATAAGATCTTACTTTCTTGAATACACTTAATGTGCCATGTATTTCTCATTACTCCTTGTGGAATGTCGTTCCGTTGAATCCGACCTCTGACCTGGGCTTGTCTGTGAAGAGAATGTAGCAGCGCTCGCCACCGACTCCCAGATGCTGCTGCAGCAAGGGGAATACGATGCCGCTAATCTTCTTGTTCTCTGCAATGCCCAGGCCGCCGATGCTGGTGAGGGAAGCGCTGGCACAGGGCTGGGAGTTTCCCTCCATGATTAGGGGCACGTCAGGGAGGACAGAGACCTAAAAATTAAACGGAATATATTATTCATATGCTACGTGTGGGTAGTTTTAAGAATGTGACACGTCCATTTGCCTGTTGGTCTTACCTGCATGTACTTCTCGGGCTTTCCGAGCGCCTCTGCCAGCTTCTTGGACAGCTCGAGCATGAGGGCGTCGAGGTTGACGATGTCGGCGCGCTTCACGTTTGTCTCCAAGCGAAAGGAAGGCATCGTGGAAGGTTGAGAATTAGAGATGGAAGGGATCAGTAACAAGAGGAGAGATTACGGAATCCAAGAGAACAACTGATGTAGGTTTCGTGATACTCGAAACCGAATAAAAATAAACAAAAAAGTTCTGAGATTACGGAAATATGCCCTGGCTCGGGGACCTTTTATAAGGCCCTTCCTTGGCCATGGCTAAAGCCGGGTCCAGACCTAATTGCGCGAAAAATAGAGATTTTTTTAGATAAAATAAGTTTATTAGGTACATGAGAAAATCACCAATAAACAGCGTTTTGGCCTGTTCGTAATATTGGCCTCAAATCCGCACATACACGAACACACATTTCTATAATGACATAAAACATCTTCAACCTTATACGCCTACATGGCGTCATTAGGGTACTCGATGCCATGGATCTCTTTGAGCACCATGAGCGCGCATTTCTTCTTTGCCGCCTTCTTGTTCTTTCCCTCGCCGCGGAAGCTGCGGCCCAGCAGCTCGATGCCCATCACGAAGATGGTGTTTGGGGGTGCGCCGCGCTCCTCGATGAGCTCGAAAGTGATGCCTGGAAGAGGGAGAACATTTAAAGTGACAAGTCTTTAGGTGCTTTGCAGGCACAGAAGTGGAAACTGTTGACAATTTAATGCTATCCTTGGCCATGAAGCCTATATTTAACTCTACGCTAGTGACAGTAACGCTACAATGACTTGGCGTCTTGGCCAATATTGCTGCTGGTTTATCTTGACAAAAGCATGTCCTTTTTACCTCTGTGCTTCTCATTGAGCAGCTGCACCGGGTGGCGCTTGAGCTGCTCCTGCATGGACACCTTGGACGTCTTCCCACCCTCGATGGGGCCGGGAGCTGGCTGAGGCTGCTGCTGCAGAGGCTGGTTCTGGGGTCCGTACTCGATGGGACCGGGAGCTGGCAGCTGCAGAGGCTGCTTCTGGGGTCCATCGCCGCTGCCAAGTGGGATGTCGTTGAGCATGTCAATCTGGGGAAAATAAGGATAATTCCATTGTATGTGTTGTCAAGTGCGACTGGAGACGTACATGGTGTTATGTGTTAAGTTATATGAAGACGTTTTGGTGCGACAGCATCTCTTCGACCTTCTCAAATTGATGCTTACAATCTAAGTCATGTTTTTCAACGTTTGATGTAACGAAGCAACTAATATTTTAAACTTCCATACTGCATGATATGCATAATAAAAAATGCTGCTACACACATATACATGTACACTGTAGCTTAGACGACTGCACTTGTTATGTAGTAACCTATGGTAGTAGCTATGTAAATTACCTCCGACTTGCCGCCCTGCGCCGCCTCCTGATTGTTGCAGTTGTCTGGCTTCCGGAGCAATTCTGGCGGCAGAATGTGCCCCTGCGCCTGCCAGTCGTTGAAGAGCTTGTAGAGGGCCAGAGAGGCTAGTGGAGCCCATGGGGTCTCGTCAGTCATTTGGTTGGGCTTAAAGGCGTTGCCCTGCCCGTCGACCTGAAAGGAAGAATTTCTGTCATTGTGGCCGGGTCATAGAGGGGCTGTTTACTTATTGGCCGGGGTCAAGACCTAATGGCCCAAACAGACAAAATACTGTACGTATATCAGACCACTACACAGCAGCCATCTGTTGGTTCTTCAGCTCTTAGTTCCTACCATAATAAAAGTACCATTTACATGAAGCTTAGTGCTGAGAAATCAATAGATTGCTCATGATGTTCAGCGGTTTTCTCTATGTCGTCTGTTTGGGTCATTATTATGGGAGCTTGTTGATTGATAGCTAATTTCATTGGTTTATTTGGTTATAGTAATATGATGACATAGAGGTATCAATAAAAATGGAGTCAATGTCTGTTCAAAAAGCCAAAATAAAAACTGTTTATATTTTGAAAAAATGCCAGCCTAATCCTTGTCTTTATTTATTTATTTTGTTCCAAATTTATCTTTCACCATAACTGTGTTATGATTAGTATCATTATTAATGTGTACCTGTGCAGCATTCCTTGGGTCTGTAGCCCTGCTCGACACGACGTACGGGATGGCCCGCTCTGCGCAGACGTTCTTGGCAATTTGCGTCGTGGGCCCGGTGCCCGTGAACGTCTTCCCTTCAATCTGAAAATAATTTAGTAATAAAATGTAATAAGCAAAACTTGAACATGACAATGATGAGAGTTAGAATAATTGGGATTTTACATCAAAAGAGAAATAACTTCAAATAAGCTCCAGAAAGTTCTAAAGAGTGCCAGTCTGGGAGGTCTCTCACCGTGCACTTGGCCGTAAACAACTGCGGCGGCACCATGCTCGGGTTTATTATGGGCAGCGATGGATGATCGGAAACCTCATAGCTGACGACGCCGATCATCTGATGGAGCACGATGATTGGCGTCTTCGGGGAGATGGTCTTGCGGAGGCGGTAGTTGAGGCGCTTCTTCTTCAGGGAGTTGGCCCGGTTGGGTGTCCCCTTGCTCTTGCTCTCGTCTGGGGGAAAAAGGTGTCATGCTACATGTATAAAAGTAGCTTTCCGATGAAG